>NW_004624873.1:4615295-4654568 GCF_000247695.1 Heterocephalus glaber
ACACACACATAGCTTTTACTTCTCACTACAAATATCTTCCTTTCAATTTATTCTTGAAAAGTACCTTCACAGTATAGAATTCTGGCTTGCTTGTTTGTGTGTCTTTCAAATTCTAATGGTATTGTCTCATTGTCAATATTTCTCCATTACTATTGGTGAAAAGTTTGTGATAATTTGAAATAATATTTCTCTGAATGCTATAGTTTCACTTGTAACTATATTACAATTTTATTTTTTTCTTATACACATTAGTTATGGTGCTGAATCTTCCTCTTCCTTCTCCTCCTCCTCCCTTTTCTCCTCCTCCTCTTTCTGTTTCTCACATTTGAACTCTAGGCTTTAAACTGAATATTGTAAATTTCACATTTTCTTAAATGTTTTAGATTTATTCAGTTGGCCAACTAATTACATTAGTTTTACATTGCTTCTAGAACAAAGTAACACAAACCTATTGGTTAGCACAACACAGTTTGATGATTTCACAGTATGTAATTTAGAAGTCTCACAGAGATTTCATTGTCATAAAATCAATGATAGGCAAGGCTGTCTTCACTTCTGGAATACCATCAAGAGGATCTGTTTACTTTTCTTTTTTGGGTTTTAAATCATTTGCATTCTTTGATTTATGATATTCTTTTACCACCATCAAACCCAGTAGTGACCAGTAGAATCTTTGCATTCTTCTGACCTCTTCCATAGCAAAATCTTCCTTTTTGCTCCCAGATTCATATTTCTAAGTTTCCATTTGTCATTTAAAATAGTTTATTCCCATGCCCTGAGATAAAATATGAAGATCTTTGAGGTTTTCTGCCAACTCTAAGCAGTGACACTTGCATTTTAGTTACTTGATGTGATAGGTCCATAGTTTCAATTTGAATTTTTATCGTGGTTCTTTTTTGTTTCAACCGGAATTTCTTACATTTTCATTCAGTATGAAAATATTTTCTTTTCCATCAATAAATATAGTTACAATATCTACCTTCATATTTCTACTTCCAGTATCTGTATTTTCCTCATATTCTATTGAAATTCAATCCTACTTTTCCATCTCTTCCTATACTGAGTAGTTATGTGGTGTGTGATGGTTAATTCTGATTGTCAATTTCATTAGCTCAAAGGATGCTCAGAAAGCTGGTACAGCACTACTTGTGGGTGTGGATGTCAGTGTATTTCTGGATGAGTTTGACATGTGACTCTAGTGTTGGCCAGCATCATCCAATGCTAGGACCTGTCTAGCACAAACAAACAAGTAGAAAGTCAATTTATTGGTGGCATAACCTTTTTGGGTTTTTTTTCCTTCAACATTAAAACTTCAGATTTTCCTCCCAATGCTCCCTTCTCACTGTATTCTATGATGAGGCAGCAGAGAAAAAGGTGAAGGGTCAGGTTTGCAAGTTGTTCTGCTTGATATGCACCCATCACCAAAAATGGATAGGTATGACATTACAAGCCCTTTGTGAGATATTCTAGAAGGATGGTGAAGGAAAAGTATCCCAGCAAGCAGAGATTTGGACAGGGTACCTGAGTGTGCACTTTTCTCCTTAGGAGAAAAGGCCAGATGTACAATGATATCCTCATTTTTGACTTGTAGCTAATAGTTTGCTGGATATTCAGAGACTTAGCTGAACCATAACTTGAAAATCAGTGATAAAGAAAGTTAGAGTATAAGATATGTGAATATGTAGATGGTGGAACACTCTTCTTTTTCTTCTCAATGGATCATAACTCCAAGTTGTACAGCTTCTGTCTTCTGGGACTTACACCATCATGAATCTAAATTCTCGGGCCAAAAGACTGAAAGTTACACCACAAGATCCCTTGGTTCTGAAGACTTTGGACTTGGAATGTATTGTATTACTGGCTTCTCTGAACCAACTCTGCTAGCAAATCCCCTTATTGTCTATCTGTCTGTCTGTCTGTCAATGAATCTATCCATGCTATTGGTTCTAAATTTATAAAATAAAACCCTGACTAATACAGAAGGTATCTCCTGGACATTTTGAATACTATGTGTTGGATAATATAGATTCTCTTATATTCCATCAAAGGTGTTAATTTTGTGTATAATTCTGTTTTAGCAGACAACTAATTTGTATATAACATGAAATCTTTGTCTTTGATGTAAGATAAAAGTCAATAAAGTTATTTCAGCCTTTCTTGTGCTGATTAGAATATGCTCTGTGCATGCATGCAGATCATCGGCCAGAGATCTGAGCATACATCATTCACAACATCTGTAGTTTCTTTTCTTATAATCTATCCTTCTTTAAGATACCTCCATACCTTTAAAGCAGAGTTATTCATTCCAATATTGTGTTCTCTTATGCTTTAAGGAAAAAAAAATCCTGTAGAATTCTCAGAGATTTATTTGCCTTTCTGTCTTAATCAGTTGATATAAAGTTACTCATTCATGACCATTCCCATCTTCAAAGAATTTACTCCCATCGAGCCTTTATTTTTCTTTTCTTACTCTCCTTGTGGTTTTCTGACTTGGTTATTTTCTTATATTTTATTATTTGAAGGAGTGTTAGTCTAATAGGAGCATAAATTTGTAAAGTAATATTGTGAAAAGAATGGTGAAACTTTCTAAATTTTATGCTGCAACTTTTCATTTTTGTTAGTTCTAGGCTTGCTATTATTTAAAGAGGATAGGAATCATCATTTCTTGCTCAAAGGCTAACTGAAATTCGATTTTTATTTTTATAATATCTTGAAACATTTTAAAAGATACCATCAAACACAAAGATTGATGTGGATCAATTCATGTCTGATTTTTTAATGCTTTGAAGCCAGGTGTAAACAAAATATACTTCATTTATTTTTTCACTCATATATTTAATATTTACTCAGCTCTACCTTCATGCTGATTCTTAAGTGAAATAAACATAAAGGTGACTAGAAATGACATAGTCTGTGCAGTTTAATTGGAAAGAAAATGTAGAGCAGATTTACACCAGCAAAAATCTGCAAGAAAGATGAGAAACACAGAGAAGATTGGCATGCTGATGAGAGAGTATGTATTAGATGAAAACCATTCAGGCATGCATTTTAGCATAGGCTTTCCTCAGGAAGTGACTATTGTACTAAGAGCTGACAGAAAATAAGATTTAACTAGCTGACGATTGTGTGAAATGGATGAACAGTGAATGAGAGAAAATTTCAGGTAACATAAGTATTGGAATATTCAAGATCAACTTAAAAAGAGTTCAGAATACCTCAAGCACATAGTTTGAAGTGAAAACATAATGATAAATGAGATTTTTTATGTCATCAGTGACCAGTTGATCCACAGGTATGCAGGCCAAGCTAAAAATTTCTGTCTTTGTTCTTCAAGCAGTATATATCAATATAATCCATACTCCATATTCTCGTAATTATCTCTTGCAGCATTCACAGGTTGACAGTATAAGTTTCTTGTATCTTAACATAATAAAGAGTAAGGTTTTTTCCCTCATAAAAATCATGTCTGTATTCTAATTTACAGAAACTTAATATAGGGATAACAAAAGAGAAAAAACTAAATATAAAAATTTTGAATGTTATATATAAATAAAACATTTGGTCATGTTTTTGTTTAAAAATGTGTTTAATTTTGAAAGAAGGGTAGCTGATATTAAACAATTAGTTTGGTGGAAGATGTTCTATATATGAAATGTTGTATATTTTGGATAGTATTTGAACTATATTGATTATGTATGTATGTGAATAAAATTATGACAAAATGTTTCAAATAGCTGCAATTTTTGCAAAATCCATTGTTTGCAAACTCACTGGGGCATGGTCTCATCTTTATGTTGTCTGAAATATCATGAATTATGCATATCCTTTTGGTGGGGTCTCTGAGAATCACTGATCATACAGTTATGCACTGGTAATGTTGAACTTATGGAAAAATGTATTAAGTAATATTTCTTTTTTCTGAAACGTCAGCATAGACAAATGAGATGGCTAATATCTACATTTAACAAGGAATAACATAATTTATTGTCAATAAATAGCCTAGTACTTTGACTCATTCAGAAATGTTTTTTAAGACTGAGGGAAGTATGTGCTGTTGAGAAATACCAGATGAAATCCAGCTGTATTCTAATCCTACTTCAATCTATCATCACAGGAAATATTGACTATTTTCCCTTAGATGTGCAGCTGTCAACTATCTAACTATGGTCCTAGATTTACATTGCAGTTTTATTTCCTACCTATTCATTTTCATCTAAAACACTTGTTCCATGAATCAGCTTTTGCTCTCTGAAAAAAGAAAGCAGGATGTGCAATGTCATCAAACCTGACAATGAATGAGTGTGGGTTCAGCGAATAATATTTGCTAAATTCAAGGGAATCTATTTCTACTTTGAAGAAATGGAAAATCTTTACACATGCATTATTAAGGTCATATCTACCAATCTATTAAGAATTATTAGAATCTAGCACTCTACTTTTACAAGAACCTACTACACATTCAAATATTTCCACTATCTATGTCACTCTTGGAAAGCAGCCCAAGTAATACAATGTCATGTGCTCATGAAAAGCTTGAGATCTGTGGGAAACTTAAAAGGTTTTGTCATCACAATGAGAAAAATACATAATGAAAGTGTGAAAGACTCCCATGATAATGGAACCCCAAATGTAATCTAATGGCTCCACAAAATAAAGCATTGTAGCTTCCCCGTAAAAACAATCTTTGGTAAACAGACTTACAGGGTTACTCTCTTCTGTGTGGTTTTGCAAGAATCCAGGCTCCTTTTGTTTCATAGTGCAAGCATATACTGTACCAGCATGCTGTTTACTGTTACATTCAGTCATTATGTGGCAGAAAAGGGGTCACTGGAAAGAATTATTTAAAGCCTTTCTCAAGAAGTATGATATACCACTTTAATTTACCTTCTAATGAGAAGAATTAATCATATGATGAGTGATAACCACAAAGATTTGGGGAAATGTACTTCATTACTCACTTTTTTATTTTAAGATATGATTTGGTTTTATACTTGAAATAGTAAAAATTAAGCAGATATAATGATAAGTCAGGCTCCAAGATTTCACAGGTAAATAAAATATGCCAGTTTCTTACATGACTTAACTTTAAACACTACAAAATTGTGTGTGTGTGCGTGTGCATGACTATGTGTGTGTGTGTTTTAAGAAAGCTTCCTTTAAAAATGGTTTCCTTCATTTCAGTAGATATTTCTGTGAGTTTTCCTATTTTGACTCTGGATGTGTATAAGTCCTAGGATCATTAGATCTCTGAGGACAGTATATGTTTTCTATATAAGCTAAAAAATAGAAGCAAAAGAACACAGATGAAGTAGTCAAAATCCAAAAAAAAAGAAATACAAAATAGAAAACAAAAGTTTTAGCTGTTGCAAACTGTGCCTCTATAAACATGGGTGCACATATATCACTGTGGGATGATTTTTAAAATTCTTGTGGGAAGATACCCAGCAGGAGAATAGCTGGGTCAAATGGAACCTCTAATCCTAATTACTTGGAGTATGTCCATACTGATTTCCACAGTGGTTGCACCAGTCTACACTCCCATCAGCAGTGGAGAAGGGTTCCTTTTTCCGCCAACATTTGTTACTGGTTGATTTTTTGATAGCAGCCATTCTTTCTGGAGTGAAGTGGAATCTCAGCATTGTTTTCATCCACATCTCTCCAATGACCAGTGATGTTGAACATTTTTTCATATGTTTATTTGCTATTTCTACTTCTTTGTCTGAGAAAAGCCTGTTCATTTCAGATTCTCATGGATGCACATTGAGGCCCTACTGTTAAGTGAAATAAATAGGACACACATATGTAAATACTGAATAGTTTCTCTGGTGTGAGAAACTGAAAGTGTAAATAAGGATCAAAATGTATAATAAGGGCCTGGGATTTAGCTCAGTGGTTCTGCCACCTGCCTTACAAGCTCAAGGTCCCAAGTTTGATCCCCAGTACAAAAAGATGTATAATAAATAATAGGAAATAAGGCTCAAAGTGCAAAAGGAAGTGGGTCCAATAAGGGAAGGGAAATGAATAAATATGAGAAAAGGAAGAAACAGAAACAAAGTCTTCATAAATAGGGAAGAGTGGAGGGCATGAAGGGAGGGCAGGGGAATGGGGAAAAAATAAGAATCAAGATATATCATTTGTAAAGGTACAAATTCCCAATGATGAATAGCATCATATCGAATGCCTAAAATGTACCAATAAACTTAATGAATTTTTTTAAAAAAGAAAAAAAAGCAACAAACAAACAAAAACAAAATTACAACCTAATTTAAAAGAAGAATTTTCTAAAAAAAAAAATCCAAGGTAGTATAAAGGGAAAAATAAAAAAAGTAAAGGAATTCCTACCCATCGAAAAATTAAATTAATAAAAAAGGCAAAACTTTACTGTGATGTAGCAAGGTAGAAGGATAAATATAAAGAAATTCCTAACCAAGTAGAAAATAAAAAAGAGGGGCACAGGGAAGAAGATACTAGGTGTGACTAAAAAATATAGTGAACCTTAAATTTAAAAAAAATTATTACAGTAAAGGGCATCCTTGTTGTGTTCCTGATTTTAGAGGGCAAGCCTTCAGTTTTCTCCCATTTAATATGATGTTGGAAGTAGATTTGTCATAAATACCTTTTATCAGATAGAGAGAAGATCCTTCTATACACATCTTCAGTATATTTATAATGAAAGCATGCTAGATTTTGTCAAGGGATTTTTCAGTTTCTACTAAGGTAATCATGTAATTTTTTACCTTTCTTCTATTTATATGACATATTACATTTATTGATTTCTATATGTTGAGTCCTCCTTTCATCTCTCAGATGATGCCTACTTGGTAATAACATATGATGTTTTTAATGATTCATTTCATTCTGTTTACCAATAACTTACTGAGGAATTTTGCATCTATATTGAAGAGATCCAACCATTTTTGGTTGAATTCTTATCTAGTTTTGGAATCAGCATAGTGGTAGCATCTGCAATGACTTGTAAATATTCTTTCCCTTTTAATTTCATGAAAAACCTTGAGTAATATTTGTGTTAGAATTTTTCTGAAGTTTTTGTAAATTCAGCAGTGAACTCACCTGGATCTGGGCTTTTCTTAGTTGGTGGGTAATGTATTACTGATTTGGTTTCATAGCCTATTATTGAATTAATCTTATTGGCTCATTTGGTTTTTAAATCTTATTGGCTCAATTTTGGTAATTCAAATGTATCTAGGAATCTATTTCTTCTAAATTCTCCAATTTATTAGCATACATGTTTGCAAAGTAGTTAATATTTTTTGTAGTTATGGCTATATCTATCATGATTTCATCTTTTCCATTAGTATGCATTGATTTGAGTCTTCTTTTCCTTTGGTTTGTTCAGTTTGGTGAAGGGTTTGTCTACTTTATTTATTCTTTCAAAGAGAAAACACTTAGATTCATTCATTCTTTGTAAAAGACATATTGCTATTAATCCTCCTCAAAATACTTTCCCTCCAACTTGAACACACCATGAAAGGTCAAAGTTCTGAAATGATTCAGGACATTGAAGCATTGAAGCATCCAGGAGGGCACAACTAAAGAAATGAAAAAAGACTTCCAGAAATGCTTCAGAAAATGCTAAGAACAGTGAGATAATTGTGTTAGAAGACAGGGGGAGTATATTTAAAGGAATTAAGGAAAATAGTGATGTGTCTTTTACATTGAAATTTTTTTAAAAAATTTAAACATTCATCCTATACTTTGATCACGGTTCCTTTCAGAAAATGAAAGAATCAAGGCAAGAATTGAACGACTCAATTTATTAGAATTCCATGGAAGAAAAGAAAATGATGGAAATACATATCACATAATTTATTACTTCAGCACTAAATCTTTAAATTTCCAGATACAAAAGTGCTCATCATAGTGAATGCAAAATGGTGTCATTATTATGACACATTATTGTTAAAATAAGATGGACACAAAGAGAGAAAGGCATATGTATATATACATCTATTTGCATATGGATATATAGATAAAGAGAAAGAAAAATTTAAAAAGCTTTAATATTGAGAAAAAACAAAAAACTTTGAGGATTTAATAACAGAAATTTTTGGAAAGAAGAATGTTGGACAATAGTGGATTAGAAGAAAATGGATAATAAACATCTCAAAAATTTTGAGGAACAGTTGATTTCAATCTAAAATTATACATCTAGATTAATTCAGCTATCACAAGTGTATAATACATTTTAAATAAATAAATAATTCTCAAAAAATTGCTTCTATAATATCTGTCTCTGGGTAGTGAGATCCACAAGAATTAGCACTTAAGTCTAGGAAAGGAAAGAGTGGAATCCTGATAACAGAGACTTTAATAAAGAAAACTGGAAGGCAAATCCTCATAATGGAAGCAAATAACAAGAAAGCTAGAGCATCCTTGGGTACACAGTTATCATTGATCTGAAGCACAGGAGAAAGAATTACTAGAAGGGAAGAAGGGAGACTGGGGTAGCATTTTCCAGTTTAGGGTATCGTTTTGAGATGCTGTTTGAGACATTCAGAGAGTGAGGATAATTAGCAATAAGTACAAAAACAAAAGAGCATGTAATTTTAGAGAAGAAGAAAACATTTTAGAACTAGGTGTATCTAAATGTAAACATAAATATAGTGCATTACTATTTCAAAGAAGATATCTGCATAGTTATAAGACGGTGAGTGCTCAATACTCATTTAACCAAAACTTGTGATCTGACTATGACAAAAGCAGAGAAAGGGAAAGGAGTGGTATCTGGTAATACAAACTTACAAACATGTCCACAGATTATGCTTAAAAATA
Organism: Heterocephalus glaber; assembly: GCF_000247695.1. The sequence continues at coordinate 4,624,089 of NW_004624873.1, forward strand.
TCAAATAAAATATAAAAATTTCTGTGAAAATGTGTAAGCAAATAGCACTTAAATTATGTAGAAATAAAATTTAAGAAGTATCAGGCAGGACTTGAATGTAAGAGTCTATTTCATTGATAACATTATAATTTTGAATGTTTCAAGTGGGTGATGATTTAAAAACTCATTTTAAATGCTTCTAAATAATTTACTTTCTTCATTATAATTAGCTTAAAGGAAAATAGACCCTGCATCACTCAAGGGGTCCAAGCTGGACACTCTCGAATTTGCTTTCTCTTCTGGATCTCATTATTCATCCATTCTCAGCGAGATGGAATAAGAGGAGACTAGCACATTCTCAGAACATGGCAAAGACACCATGCAGAGCCACTGCGGTGACAGGAGGAATAAAGAATGAAGGCAAATCACTTCCAAGTTGTCAAGGACCTGAATTAGAACTGGAACAGATTTTTAGTGTATGAGCCAAGGAGCTTTGTGGTTTTGTAGCCTGGATTTGTTGAATTGGAGTGGCCAGTTTTCACCTACTTTCATCCGAGTTTACCTATTTTTTTTTTCTTTTTTGCTTATGATCAAAGGAGAAATACACCTTCAATACTTGACTATAAGTATATTCTTTCACATATCATAGCTTATGTATGTCTGTATATATCTACAGGGTAAAATGTGATATTTGATATGCTAATGCATATAGAAATAGTTGCTATAGTTAAGAAAATTAATACAGCATCATCTTACCTCATTATCCTTCTTCATCCAGTTGAAGTTAGTACCCTATAGTACACATCACCAAACTAAAGTTTAACTGTCGTCAAATTTGGCCCACTGTTGATTTGCCTATGATCATTTATATTTTTAACAGACTGAAAGAAATCAGAAGGCTATTGTACAATATCTAAAAACCACATGAAATTTAAACTTCAGCATTCATATTTAATATTTTGTAGGAATGCAGTCGCGTTTGATGGTTTTCTTGCTTTCTCTGGCTCTGCTTGTGCTCCAGTTCCACACTTACACAGCTGCCAAAGGGACTGTAAGCTAAAAAAGTCTAAGATTGACTGTCCGGTCCTCAAAAAAGTTTGCTGATACTTGTTCTGTAAGAAAATATATACCATTGAGATGATTAACTTTTTAATTTTTTCTACATATTCCAAAGAGATACATCAAGCTATTATGATGAACACAGAAGGATTTAAATAACTTAGGTAGAATAATTGAAACAACCTTAAATCTTAGCCATTTTAACCTAACCCTGTGGCGTGAAAAGCCTAATCTATGTATATGGACAAACCCACCCTAAAACACATAATGTAGTTAGATTTTGGACATCTTGAAAGTGCCATTCTGGACCAACTCAGGTACCCAGACACTATGGTTATTTATCAACAGGCAGAAGAGTGTTTTTGTGGACTGAACTATGTGCTATCAACTAAGTTTTATTCTATCAAACAGAGCCAATACCTATACAGCTAGGGACATAGAGTCAAAAAGTGGGATTCATTTGGGGGAAAATACCTTGAAAATATCATTGAACACAATGTGAATCTTAGACATCTGGTAACTTCTCATTTCCTCCTTCCCCAAATGGCCAAAGCATCAGAAAATCCAAACTGAAATAATATTGAGACAAGATTACTCTTTCTGAGGAACAAGGTTCATAGCTAACTTTGAAAATGCATACCCTTGCTTACTGACATTCAATCATAGTAAGAATATGCCCTGAAAGGTATTATTTCAGATTTTCATAATCTTTCATATCACATATAATTTTTAAAATGCGTTATTCTAACTCTAGCCAGTTTCCCATTCTTCTTCCTCCACAAAAGTAATGGAGAGGATCCAGTAGGAGATCTTCTCAGTCCTGCAGAAAATGTTAGATGACAAAATTAGAGATGAACATATTAAGGAGTGCCTGATTAGCAATTGCTTCCAAAAGCTTGAATAAATATTTTCCAAAGTGCCTCCCCCTGTAAGTATCTACTGGATGTTTCAAAACTGACTCAGTCCCCAATAAACCACAGGTGGTTCCTAGTAGAGGATTTCTGATACAAAATAACCACAAAGACAAGCACAAAGCACTCAGGTCCACATCAAATTCAGTTCTTGTAAATCTGGAGACCAATTCATCCGGAGAATACAACCTTCTAAGGAAACTTTGAAGACATGCTCGCGCACGCGCACACACACACACACTGGTTTGTTAAATCAACAACAAATGTTTTGAACCCCTACCAAACTCCAGGTAGGACATCTTAAGCGTGGACCCATATTTTGAAGAGCTAATAAATATAGAGTTATTATTGATACAGATGTGAAAAGAAGTCTTTTGAAATCTCATACTGTGGACTTGTCTCCATAGTTTCCATTTCTGTTCATTTCTTGAGATTAAATGTAAGGCCAATTCAGAAGAAGAAGAGGAGGAGAAAGAGGAAGAAGAAGAAGAAGAAGGAGGAGGAGAAGGGGAAGGGGAAGGGGAAGGGGAAGAAGAGGAAGAGGAAGAAGAAGAAGAAGAGGAAGAAGAAAAGAAGAAGAGGAGGAGGAGGAGAGGAAAGAAGAAATTAATACATATACTAAAAGAATTAGAATTCAAAATCCTAAAAATAAGAAATGAAGTTCTCAGTAATGATATTTATAAACAGCAAAAAAAGTTTATTAGGGTGAGTTCTTGAAAATATCCATAACTTGCAGAAAGGTATTATGTTTTTGAGAAAAGATGATATGCTCATAAAACTACACTGATTATATGTTTAATTTATTTATGCCAAACCTCTTTGGTATATAAGGGAATGAACTGATCCGTGGTTGATTAATGTCTCATTATATATCTATCAGTAGTGAACTTTGAATATTTTAGGTGAATATATTCCATCAGTACATTGTAACTTCATTTACTTTGTTTTTTATAACAATTGTAAAGACAATTCACATGCTTTTCAGTTTTAACTGTAATTGAAACATATCTGACAAAAATATTTTGATGCCTGATTTTAAAGATTTATATCTATCTAAATCATATTGATGATATTTTTTACAATTTTTCCATTTAGATTTCTTAGTTTGTGATGTGAAATCAATAATTAAACATAGCTTTGTTCTCAATAAGTTTACCATAAATTACCTTAAATGAGTTTCTTATAAACAATGTAAAATTTTTAGCATTATTTGTTTTTTTTCTAAATTTAATGTTTCTAGGATTTTTTTATATGTTGATACATGCTTCTGTGTTACTAAATTTTACTTTTTCCCTATACAATTTAAAAGTGTACACTTGCGCTATGAACTGCGTGTGTTGGCACATGCCTGTAATCTTAGGACTCAGGAGGCTGAGGCAGGAGGATTGTCATGAGTTTGAGGCCAGCCTGGACTTCATAATGAGTTCCAGATCAACCAGAACTACACAGGAAGAGGTTGTCTCCAAAGAAACATAAAAAAAAAAAAATCCAAAAGGAATAAAAAATTACAAAGCCTTTTTAATTAAAAAGGTGGACAAATATACCAATTATAATCATCTTTTAAATTTTTATTTCATAGTCAAAGGAGTTTTGGTTTTGGTTTTGCATTACTGGAGATTGAACTTAGGACCTCATGTAAGAATGAGTAACATCCTCAGCCCTCAATGGCTATTAAGTGAAACGCCAAAATATATTGCATATTCTATCCCCTCTTCCGGCTCCAAAACCATGCTAAATTAAATGATTTCTTTTTTTTTCCTTTCTCATTTTCTTACTTTTTTTTTAATCCAGGGCTTTATTTTTAACATATTAATGTTAGCTTTCTATTTTTTTAAATAATATTTTAAACTCTAATACTGTAAATTATCATTTTATTGCCTTATCTAAATTGTTTCATATTTATACTTTTACTTTTAAGATGTAACTATTTATTGACTGGTATACTTATTCTAGTCAACTTTTTAAAAGTAAAACGATGTTTTAAATCACACCAATTCAAATATTTATTCTGTTTTCTTGTCATGAAAAGCAGCTTTCATTAGTTTTGAATGGGTTGATTTCAGGCCTTTTTTTTTAGAAATCTCCAGACTGATTCCTTGCTGTATATAATGTTTCTAAAAAGATGGTTGAGAGAAGATTTGCTTTATAGGTTATCAGATTCTTCTCAAATTATCTGGACTTGTAAGATTATTTTAGAAGGTTAATTCCAATAACTACAAAGTTGGCAAATTAAGCAATCATCACCAATCTATCTTTCATCATCTATTTAACTTTCTTTTTACTTTTTACTGAGCAAGTAATCATTGTCAGTTCATTCAACTCAAGAAAAGTTATTCAAAACTTGAATTTTGTAGTGGTTGCTATTTCTCTTGGAAAAGTATAACACTCTCTGTTGGTCTTCTATAGCTTTATTTCAAAAGTCTCACTTTCTTTTGGTTTTTAATGTCTTTTTGTTTTTAAATAATTCTGTGTCTTTTTGTCTTTTTCTGATATTTTGTGAGATTTTCCTCAAATAAATAATCAGTGATCATAATTTATGTTAATGTTTTCATTCTGTGCTTTGCTCTTCCCGGTTAGTTTTGCAAATTGTAAGTGACCATTTCCTTCTTTCACAAATTTACTTTTTATCACATCTATTGTTTTATCACTCCTGGTTTCAGAGCACACATTTTTTTTTGAGAATTCCAGAGAGACTGAGTAGTTTTAGTCTGAAATTTAATTTTATTTCTGTTGCAGTACACTGGTACATTGTATTCATTTTTATGCTGCTTGACATTTCCCTTTTCCCCTTCCTCTGCTGTACTTGCAAAAGAACTCTGCAAGATTCCCTTTGATGCTGTGTTTTTTCTTCAATTTATTCATCTTTGAAGAGATACAGTTCTCTGTACCTAGTCTTTTACCAAGAAGACTTATTGAAATTGCCTTTATTCTTCCTCCTGTTTATATTGATGCTTTTGGTATTTATCAAAGAAATTATAAGTGGACATTATCAGGGTTGGTAATTTATGTAGTGTTTAATACTGTAAACATCTTGAATTTGGGGAAAAGGAAGGAATAGAGAAGAAATTAGAGTTAACAAGCTGTATTCTAGAATATTTATCTCTCTGCCTTTATCTAAAATTCATGATAAACCACTTACTGTAACCCAGCAAATTATAGGAACACTCTGCCCAATTGTGAGTCTTGTAATTATGACAATCTTTGTGAACACTTTTTTCATGGAATTATCTCAGAATTTTTTTCCTTGATTTTCTTTTATAGATAGCATCTTGCCAATGATATAAGCATCAATCTAATTCTAAGTCGTTTCCTTAAAATCGAAGAAGCTAAAATATCCATCATCTGAAATACTTAGCATTTATTTGTCTTGTTTAATTGAAATGATTTATTTTTTGTTCAACATTTTCCAATTCTATATCCCAGACCCCTTATTGAATCATTACATATTTTACGCATATCTCATAAGATCACTTTGCACATCTTTTTTTTTTTTTTGGTACCGGGGATCGAACTCGGGACCTTGAGTTTGTGAGGCAGGTGGCGGCACCACTGAGCTAAATCCCTGACCCTACTTTGCACATCTTTAATGTGCAATTTGTAAATATTTAATAAAATTAAAGTTATAATACTGTTACTACAAAATATAAACAAAAACGTGTAAAAGAAATTTCATTTATCCATTTGTTTTATTTTTAAAGAAATATCATAGAATAGTTAAATATTTTCAAAATCTTTCCATATTCTGTTTCAGAGATAGGCTTCCTTGCTATGTAGCTATGTTACCAAAAGTATGAAAATAGGGCAGAGTACAAAGCTATTTTCTAAAGATATGAAATGAGGGCAGAATAGAAAGTTATTTTCCCTTATTGGACCTATACTTGAAATGAGAGGAAATATTCTTATCTTTTTATTACATTATCTGGTTTAGAAATTATTAGTCATGGGGATTCTATCACACAAAATCTCTTATTTTACCTGAAGCAATTTCAGTACACAGTCACCTGATTGTCATATAGTATTAATAAAAAATAAATCTACACATTATTTTTAAAAGATTATCACATAAAATAACATAATCATACTATGTTTATATAACAAAATGAATCTGTCTTAAAAATGCAAATTTTTAAGTCACTTTGATTTGTTTATTTTAAGAAAAGGTAAAAATAACCCCTATAATTCCGGAGTGTAAGAAGAGTTTTTGATTTTGTATGTGACAGAAAAAAAACATATTTTGGAAAAGAGATTAGGCATAAAATGATTAAATAACCAGGCTATAATTTTTGATAAAGAAGAATGCTTTGAAGAGTAATGAGAGAATGAGTTTCAGAAAGTAAACCTCTGAAGAGTTCAATTTTATCTAAGCTTTTGTTACTAAATGTTTCAGTTTTCATCTTTGGTACATGAGTCTATGCAACATAGTCTTTAATATGCAGACTGCAGATCCTTGAATTATCACAGTTGAAGGAATTAAAAATGTGCACATCAAACTTAATTGTCCTAAGTGACATACCCCTTTTCACTACCCTTTACAAAAGAAAATGAAAGTTGAGTGCTAGATTGAAATGTAAAGGAAGGTACTTAAAATCAACCAATCATAGTATAAGCATTTATTTTTGCTAATCACAGTTTCAAGAAAAACTGAAAACACACAGATACATTGAGGAAGTAATATAAGACAAAATTTGTTTTCAGGGGCAAAACAAGAGGGTTTTCCTCTGGTATAGTGAGCAGAATTATGGTTCCCAAAGGCGTTGAATTCCTGATCCCCACAACTCATGCATATGTCACCCAACATAGAAAAACTATTTAGATTTGATCAAATAACAACTTTGAGATAAGGTCTTCATCCTGCATTATTCAGAGGGAACCAATGTAATCCAGTAGATCTTTAAATTAAAGAAATTTTTCTCTATGTAGTGAGATGTAAATGTGCAAAAATGGTCTGAGATGCAGCCTGGCTGACAGAAGCTGGAGGGAAAGACTACAAGCGAAAGAACGTGGAAGGCTGTCATACCCAGGAAAGAAGAGAGTAGCGATTAATACTTACGGCTTCCAAAGAGAAATGGAGATGCTTTGATTTGAGCCCAGTGAGACTCATGACTGGCTTGTAACCTAAATACCTATAAGAAAATATATTTATAAGCCGTTAAGTGTGTGGACTGTTTTGGCAGCAGTATTAGGGGAAAAAAATGCAATCATTCTACTCAAACACACCTACTAGAACCAAAAACAAGTCAACAGGTATTCAGAGCTCTGCTCATTCCTAATTCTGTCCTGAGCTGTTTTTCCTTCCAGGGGTTTGGGGTAAGATATTTGATATGCACATGTGTTGGGAAGATGGAAATTATGGGCCGAGATTCTAAGCAGATAGGGAAGTAGGGGACAGGGAGCACCTCACTGACCAGAATCAGATGACAATGATATTTCAGTCACTAGACTGTTCCAAGGCCTGCCATAAACAGAGGCCTGAGCTTAGAGCAGGCACACATTGTGAACATCTGTGATGTGTATCAGTTTCTGCCCTTCCCTTCATTAAGTTTGTCATGGAGGGACAAATACAGGTCATCTCCAGGGCTCATCCCTCCAGAGTAAGAAGCTAGTTTTGTTTTGTTTTGTTTTGTTTTGTTAATAATGGAATTGAACCCAGGGCATGCTATGGATGTATTCTGCCATTGAGTTATATCCCCATCCCTTCCTTTACTTATTGCATTTTGAGACGGGAGTTTTGCTAAATTGCCCAGGCTGGACTGCTGGGATCACATGTGCGTATAGCCATGGCCAACATGAGATAGCTTTTCGAGTGTATTTTGTCTGGTAGTGTTTTTTTCTAGTTCTTTCATTGTTGCCAAGAGCAAGAGAATTTCTGACCTCCCCACAGCTTGCCCATGTCTCCAGCCTTCACCTCATCAAAGCACATGATGGGTGTTAACAGCATACTTCAAATTCTGGGTCATGTTCTACAATATTGTCTCTTGATTCATAATAGAAAAGTAAATTCTATGTTGATCTAAAAGGCATTCATTTTATTTTTTAAATCAATGTTCTGTTAACTGCAAGTGCTGCTTAATCTCTATAAAATAATATATTTCTAGATTACTGTGTATACATATTTCTGTTTGCTCTTGGTTTTAAGTAAGCTGAAGGTAAAATAATTTAGATAACAAATTTTAAAACCATTGTATTTTTCTAGAAATTTAAACAAGCCTGTTAAATTTATTGTCGTGTAACAGAAAAAAAAAAACAGTGCATTTTTCATTGATAATCAGGATTTCACAAATTACCAGAACATTTTCCCATTTGCATGAGGAGAGGCTGATGAATATCTAGAACCCACTAGAGAACCTGAAAATGACAGCCTGATAGACTGAGTGCACTAAATGTGGGGAGAAGACAGCTTTTTTTTTTTTTGAGACGGGGTCTCACTATGTAGTTCAGGCTGGCCTCGAACTCATGGCAGTCCTCCTGCCTCAACCTCCTGAGTGCTGGGCTTAGAAGTGTGCACCACCACTTTTGGCTGAGAAGAAAGTTTGAAGAGGAGTAGAAGATGCAAATGTCACATGCTTTCTTTGTGGTATATCAGAGGCCAACTGGGGTTCTGTTATCTCCTGTATTGACTTATTAACAAATATTAAATTTGGGGTATTTTCATACTTCCTACCATTTTACTACACTTTTACTGAACACATAGCTTAATATATTTTGGGAAAATTCTCTAAATTAATAAAACTCTTGAAATCTTTTCCAGTAATTTATTATTAAATAAAACATTAAGGTTCCTACAGATCAGGTAATATTATAGATAAGTGGGAAGCATCTTGTGTAGTTAACCTTGTAAAATTTTTGAACAGTATAATACTGTTGACAAATATTTTAATAAACCATCAATATAGATTCCAGTAAAATGATCATTGTCTCCCATCCTCCCACCAAATACTCAAAATAATTATCTTTCTAAAAACAGAAAGAAAGCTATTTTAAACAGATTTCATTGGTGATTAACACTGAACACGTTGTGAAAAATATGTCTGTCTCAAATCCCACCCTGGTGTATAGAATTTGACACCAGATGGCTTCATTTAAAGGAGAAATTAACAGTTTGTGGAATGCTAATTTGTTGCATTATATAAAGCACTGTTGAAAGTAAATAAGAAATACACTTCCATAACATACAGCCGAAGATGTAATTGTAAAATAAAACAAATTTTGAATCTAAATTTCAGTAATAGCAGAAGTGTGAGAGAAAAGTCCAAGTATTATTTTTATTATTTTAATCATTGCTTTTTTTCCTCTACTTCTTCCTGTTTTGATTATTTCAAGTAGAAGTCACCATCACTATAACTTAAACACAGGCAAAATGTTAATGCATTAATAGACTATGTGATTATTAATTGTATGTGTCACTATAACTCGGTTAAAGTATACTCAGATATTTTGTAATATGTTATTTTTGGTTTGCCCCTGACCATGTTTCCTAAAGATTGACATTTGAATCAGTAGACTTCATAAAGAAACACTTAATGAGTGTGGGCAGGCAACATCCAGTCTGTTCTGGGATTGACTAGATCTGTTGGATCACTTTTCTTTGAGGAAAGACAAATCTACCCTCTTTGCTCGAGCTGCAACGATTATTTCCCTTGCTCTTAGACAATGACTCTGCTAGTTCTTGGGCATTGGACTCAGACCTAATCACACTGTTCTCCTTTGTCTTCCAGCTTGCAGAAAACAGACAGAGGGACTTCTTAGCATTCATAATTACAAGAACCAATTCTCCTAATAAATTGCCTTTTATCTACCTAGGTATCTATAGAGTCTACTGGTTGTATTTCTCTGAAGGATCCTAATGAACACATCTTATTGAATATCATTTCCATCAATTTATTTTCTTGTACGTTGTCTTCACTTTTACTTTTTGACATGTAACTATGCTGAGCTGTTCCTATTTGACCATTCCGTGAATATTACATATTGTATTTGACAACCACACAAAAGGGACAAGTCTGACTTCAAAAATCTTAAAAACTTGTATAATTTTAATTACTTTTTAAAGAAGTTGCATATATTTTCAGGAAATGAGGACTTTAATAAAAGGCTAGAAGAGAAATTCTCAAAATTTTTTATTTCAGGATAAATTTATACCCTTAAATGTTACAGAAGAAAACAGATTTTTGTTTTATGAGCTATATCATAGAACATTTACTATAATATAAATAAAACTGATTTAAAAATACTTATTCATAAAAAACACTTCTTGATAAATTTAAAAATAACAAGATGAACTCATTACATTCAAACATAAATAATTCATCTTCCTAAAAATGTACTTTTCTAGCCAAAAATAATTTAAGGGGAGAGCATTTGTCTGCATATTTTTACAAATATTTTAAATATAATGATTATTAGAGAATAGCTGAATTCTCATATAATCTTCTGCATCCAATCTATTATAATATGTTGTTTTGACTAATATAGATGAAAAATAATTCAGCCTTAAATAAAAATATAATTGGAAAAGTGACAAGTAGTTTTATAATATAAAGATAGGTCCAAGTTAGGGATAAAATTAATAAAAGTTATTTATTCATGAGTTTGTGTTATGGTTTAGATCTTAAAGTTATGGCTTGAAAGTTGGGGTTTTCAGGATGCAATTGAATCATGATATGCTATTCTCGTCAGTGGATTAATCCCCTGATGAGTTCATCTCTACAGGTGTTGTTAGGAGATGAGACTCAGTGTGTGTGAGTGGGTGTCATCCTTTAGAGGGTATCTCTCTCTCTCTCTGGATCATATTGAATCCTTGATTTTGTGGCAGCCATGAGTTAAGCAGGTTTAGTCTATCAAGCCTTTCTACCATGACATTTCTGCCTTGCAGCGTGGTGACTATAGACTGAATCCTCTGAAATCGTGAGCCCAAATAAACATCTCTTCCCTTAAATTGGGTAGGTTAGATATTTTGTCTCAGTAAAGGGAAACCTTGAAGCATAAATGGAATCCTTTTGTGCCCATGTTCTATTCATTATATTTCAAAAGTATTTGAAGGAAGATACAGTTTCTTCCAGAGGAAGAAGTCTGTCAGAGTTCCGAGTGGTAAGTGTTTTAAATGTTAGGATAGGATTTTTGGAAATAGTGGGAACTTTCTAATTGGTCTACAGGAACATTTAAAAATCTTTGCTTCAAGTATGCAGGTGAGCAATTTGAAGAGATTTCTAATAAGGAAACATGTTACTTTTCAGAATGAAGAGTTCTTCTGTGATTAGACATGTTTTGGGATATCTAGAGGTTGTTAGAATACTCTTGTAAGTCAAACTCGTGATGTTCTTTAGGCAATCTTGCAATATTTTCCCTTGGAGGTAGAAAACAGTTTTATTATTTGATATTACACCAAAACTCCACAGCAGTAGTTTGTTCATATTAGATGTGATGTGTTAACAGAAATGTGTTCACGTCAGTAAACCGTTCATCTTCTGGAATACTAAAATCCATTGGTCCATCTTGCCTGTAAATGCATATTTCCCAGTACATGATTTTATAATATTTTACATTTGTCGATTGGAAAATATTGGCTCACTGATTTATGCATATCTTTTAAAAATTGGTACATTTAATTATAACATTTTATGTTATTCATTTATAGACTTACGGACCTTGTAAGAAAATAAAATACAGTCATATTTTGGTACTTAACTATTTTAAAACTCACTGAATTTGTTGCTTGATGCGCTTGACATGAAAATTCTGTCCTGGTACTCTAGTTTGTTTAGAACTGGCAGATGTCCGGCTTGTGACTGACTACACTTTCTAGTTAAGACAGTTTGTTTGGTATTCATCCATTTGGTACTCATCAAGTTACCTAGAACAAATTACCAACAATTACCAAGGTAACACTGTATTGAAAGTTTGTGATATGCCCAGTCATAGATAATATTTTATTCTAAAATATCAGTTTTCACAATAAAGCTTCAATTTGAATAGCAACACATATTTTAGTTATCATTCTTGAAATGACACGGTCGCTCTATTTTCTAGAAAGTGTCTGCCAAGTAGCAAGGTTTAAATGATAACCAGAAGATTGTAAATCACTCTTTTAAATAAAATGCTGTTCAGTAGGAAAACATGATCACCTGGTTCAGTTTGCATCTAAAACAATAATGCAAGTGCTTTTCTTCAAGACAGTTACCAATCAATATGTTTAAATAGCAACATGAGTGCCTTATGAGGCCTTTCTATTTTATTTGACAACATATCAAAGTGCATATACTTAAAATCACTATTTAATAAAATTAACCATATTTTACTATTTCAAGAACAATAAGCTATTTTCCCTCCTTCTGAATGAATGTAAGTGAATAATGCAATGAGTTGTAGTATGGGTTGGTTTCACATCCTTCATTAATGTGAAGTCAACAGAAGGTTTAACTACAATTGCTTTTGCATCATAAATCCAAATATCAATACAAAAAAAAGAGTAAATAATAACTATGTATCATTATGGAAGTATTTCTGACTTAATACTCTCTAAAATACTCTTGAGTATCCAAATGATATACAATTCAACTCTTGATAATTGCATGCTAAAAAAGACAAGATCTGAGCGCTAGCTTGGTTCCATCATCTATCTCACAGGATTGCTGTGGAAAACAAAAGCAAATGAAATTAATTATTGCTAATTATGTTAATTGTGAAGATTTATTGGAAGGAAAATAATTATTAGTACCAGTAGTCCGATTAATTGAGCTGTTATAGATGATTATATTGACCTAACATATGAAACTGTTCATTATTACAGAATGATTTTGGCACAGGTGGCAGACTTACATTGTTTTCTTTTTCCCATAAATTTGGAACTTGTTCATTATAGTTGGGAATTATCTACTACTCAAGCGTTTTTGCCTCAAACTATACCCCCAAATGTTCTCCCATTGCCTCCTTCGGAGCCTAATCTTAGGCCAACAGTATAGGTTTCAGAAATAATACTCAATCAAATGCCCATCAATTGGTGACTGGATAAAGAAGATACTTTTTTAAAACATGGAGTACTACTGAGCCATAAAAAACGATAAAGTAGAGACATTTATAGCTAAATGGCTGCACCTTGAGGGCACGCTCTTAAGTGAAATAAATAGGACACGTATGTGTAGATACCAACTTGTTTCTCTCATGTGAGAAACTGAAAATGTAAATGAGGACCAAAACATATAATAGATAATGTGGAATAAGAAGAAAAGGTTCAAAGGGAAAGGAGAACTGGGGGGGTGGGGGGTGGAAGAAAGTAAAGAAGGGAAAGAAAAAAATGTGAAAAGAAGGAAAAAATGGAAACAAAGCTATTGTCAATAGGGAGGAATAGAAGGTAGAAGGGAGGGAAGAGGAACAGGAAAAAGAAGAATCGAGATATAACATGTACAGGTACAAATTTCCAATGATGAATGTGATCATAATGTATACCTAAAATGTACCAATAAATTTAATGAATAAATAAAAGATTCAATTCAGACGAGTATCATAAGGAAAGTGCCTTCATGTGAATCAACTGTGTCAGCAACAGTGACCTTAGTTGCTTATTATGTTGATCACTTTCCTGTTGTTGAGACAAAATTCTCAAAACCCAGAACTTAAAGGAAGAGATGTTTATTTTAGTGGACAGTTTTTAGACAATTCAGCCCATGTTTGGTTGCCTCCAAAGCACCAAAGGACATGGTAGAAGGAGATGGCAAAGAAAAGCTGTCCAAGCTATGGCAGCAAGGAGGCAGAGAGAGAGAGAGAGGGAGAGAAGAGGAGCTAGAAACAAGGATACATCCTTCACATTTGTGTACCCAGTGATCCCTCTCCAATATCCCCTTCTGGTATGAACTCATCAAAGGGTGAATACACTGATGAATATAGTGCCCCTCCATTCAATCACCCTCTAAGCGTACCACCTCTAAATACAGGAGACTTTGGGGGGTCATTTTAGATCTAAATAATAATACTTGCAGGTTATTCAGAAAGAATGGCTACACCATGCAATGCCATGGATGGTGCCAATATCACAGACTGCAAGGTAAGTTAAAATAAACTTGAGACATTTGTCAGAAAATGGATGCACCTTGAGACAATCATGTTAACTGAAATACATCACACACAAAAGGTTAAATGTTGCAAATTTAAATACAAACATTGCTTGAATATAAATAAAGAGCGAAATTAAAAGCAGACAGTAGGAAACAGCTTGATGGATGTTTTTCTAATGGGAGTAAGACCAAGAGCTAGAGGAAGGGAAAGGGGATGAAAAAATAATTAAGATGTGTCATGTACATGTAACAACTCCCCACAAGGAATGTAATCAATATGTACTGCAAACATGTACTAATAAACAGTAGAAGTTGAAAAAGTTCCCCACATCAGTACACATGGGGATGTATGGTAACCAGGGCACCGGTGGGCATTTCTAATTTAAAGAGATTTGCCTGAGGTTCTGTGCTCTGTTTCTGAATGTTTGTGCTCTAATCTCTCCTGAGAGTCTTCCAAAGTGGATTTTGAGCTCACAAACATTCTTCTCACTTATTTTTATATTTAATCATCTAAAATCAAATTCCTTGCCCAGAGAAGTAGTCTGTCTTAAACAGGTAATAGTTCATGTTGGGCCGTTCTGTTTTAGCACTAGGTACACAGTGCCTTAGTCTTTTTCTCCACACTGGGCAAAACACCTGACACCCTCAAATTAAAGGAGAGGAAAAACTACTCATGTGCCAGGATCCAGGAAGCAGAAGGAGCAGAGAGAAGGCAGGGTGGGCCATACACTCCTCCAGGTCACACCTCCAACAACCTCTCCCCCATCCCAACCAGACCTCATCTCCTAACAGCAAGTCACCTACAGTGCCCGCCTCAGTCCAAACCTCACCTAAAAGTGCTGTTTACAAGCACATGAGGCCTTTCAGGGACATTTTCAATATAAACCGTAACATACACTGAGAAATATTTCATATAAGATGTCTTAGTAAAAATCAAATCTGATTGTATTAGTTTCTCAGTAGAAACAAAATCAGTAGTGTGTGTGTATTTATATGTATAAAAGGAGATTTATTTAAGGAATTAATTTATACAATTATGGAGGGTGAGAAGTCCCACAGTCAGCTACCTGCGGGATGGCAGGAAAAGATGCAGGAAAGCCACTGTTGTCATTTGGTCTGATTCCAGGGGTTATGGTGTAAATACCAGTCTACAGCCCCTAGAAAATGATGTTTTCCACTTCAAGAAGCATGTAGCATACAAAAATGAGTGAATTCTTCTATCTTCTGCTTTTCTTTTCTTTTTTTTTTTTTTTGGTACCAGGGATCGAACTCAGGACCTTGTGCTTGTGAGGCAGGCAGCAGCACCACTGAGCTAAATCCTCGGCCCTTCTGCTTTTTTTTTTTTTTATTTGAGCCTTCAATTGATTGAATGGTGGCCATCCACATTAGGTGGGCCACCGAGTTTATTGATTACACTTATTCAAATGCTGACCTCAAGGAAGATCACCATTACAAACCTACCCAGAAATAATATTTTACCAGATGTCTGGGCATCTTAAAAATATACACAATATAATTAACAATCACATTTGTCACCACCATAAAGGAATATATGGAAATCTTACTAATTTCTATGGCCAAGTTTTCAGGTTATAGAAAAAGAAGACTAATCCTGCCGCCTGCCCCATAAGGACCCCAGTTCAATCCCAGGTAGCAGAAACACAACAACAACAACAATAACAAAAAGAAGATTAATTATATATACATGTATAGTAGTATTAAGTACAGCATACTAGTACATAAGCTTAACAGATATTTTTTTCTGTCCCATTATGAGAATCTTCTAAGCCCTAGTATAATATTTAAATGTATGTTTAATAAAATGCACTTAGTAGTTTATAAAAGAACTAACTAAAAATTAATGTCCAATGGAAAAACCATGCAAGCTGTATGAAGTCTTGTGGTTTATTTGTTTGCTTATTTCTGAATTTTCAGTAGATGAAAATGTATGAATAATTGACAAACAGTAGTGTCTTTTATGCTACGCATTGGCTTGCTGCATATATGAGACATTTGTTGGGCACAGACAATTTTTCATTGAAGAAAATCTTATTCCAACACTTAGAGCTCAACTACTCAATGGTATGAGCCTATAGTTTTAATAAAGAGATTGTATTTTCATAAATTCTTGTATAAAACATATTAATGAACAATTGAATTAATTAATTAATTTATTAATTCAATTGCTTCCATAGAAGATGTGAGAATAACAGGTACCCACAGAGTTGCTGAATCTTTCTTTTCTTTCTATTTTCTTTCTTTGGGAAGAAAGACTGTTTGGAAATATAATTTTGAACTAGCTTTAAATTTAACATACTTTTGAACTAGTTTAAAAATACTAGTATTAGTCCTAACATTAATACTAATATTAGTAATTTAATGTTAATACTAATATTAGTAATTTAATATTAATATTATTTGAATACTAATAATAAGATAGCTTGACTTTAAAGAATGGTTGTAAAACTCACATGTAGTTCATTGATATTCCTTTGATCTGAAAAAATTCAGTTACTGCACTAATATAATTTTATTCATTAAAGCCAATATAAAATAAAAATGTTTGAATACATTTTGGAAGTTGAAATTATATAATAAGCTCTTTTGAGAGATTGTTATTTAGGTAAAATGACAATTTTAATTATGGATCCATCAATTATGAGTTTAATTTGTCAGAGCATGTGCCTTACAGAAACAATATTTTACAACCTTACTTTTGCTGGAATAAGAAAACAAACCCTGCAACTGCTTCAATACACATCTAAAAAAAAGGGATTTTCTCTACTTCATCTCTGCGTGTGTGCGTATGCAAGCACGCTTGTGTGTGTGTGTGTGTGTGTGTCTGTCTGTCTGTCTGTCACCTGAGTGGAAGATGACAGAAGCAGATAGAGCTAAAGGAATTTCTAAAAATAAAATGCACTGCAGAAAAGCTCTGCCATCGTACTAGGAGTGCCAAAATATCAATGCATCAGTAGCCAAGGGGATAAAAGGGTATAAAAATTCCATTTCCTTAAACTCCACACTTTTCTAAAACAATGTAGAGAAGAGAACATTTCTGCCAAATAAGACCTTAACTTGAAATGCCAAAGTCTCTCAAGAGCAGATGGGATTTTAGGGCAAAGGGTCAGCAAGCCTTCAGTTCCTAGTGTTTCTTTACTTTATGTTACTGCTAAAGGTGAAAATAATGAATTTGGAAATAGGATTCAAATATAAGAAAATGGAGTGTTTTAAATCACAGTATCAGACACACATCACCTGTCTTTTGTTTTCTCCCTATGCTGTTTGTACTCATTTGTCAGTTTATGCATTCTAATTCAAACTTGCTTCCCTATGAAGCCATCCTCTGTTCAGGAAGTAAAACTTCTCTATCACAGAAATATTAGGAAAATTTATTTGTTGCAATTTCACTTGACTGCTTTAGAAAACTGTAGGAATGTTGTGGGGTCTAAGCCTTTCTCTCAGAATTAGCTAGTGGAATTATGGGCAGGTCTTTCTAACATTTAATCTGAGTGAAAGAATATGACAAAGAATTAGCACAGAAATCCCTCTCTATATGATCTCATCTATGACATCATTATTTAATTCATAATGATATTTTTCCATCTTATCAAATATAATCCAACTATTATATATTTCATTCCAATTTCTCTCTGGTTATTTTTTAGCAGCTGGACAATTATATGGCTTCTTACATAGCTTTCCATCAGAGAAATATTTGAAACATTTTGGTCATGCCTTCTACAAATTGTAACAGAGTTATCAGGTAGTTTGAATTCTTTATAGAAATATGACCTGCAGATAAATGATAGGTCTAAAACATGTGATCATATGTAAGATATGTGTGTATAGATTTGTAGACTTTTCCAGATACATTTTTATCTAGTATGACCTAGTTAGTACACAAGATAATTATATATAAATTTTAAATAATTTCCAAATAACTAAAAAGACCTCTGTGTGATATAAACTAGTTCAATAATCCTAAATTCTTCATGTTTAGTACATTGATAAACTTTTACTTTTTCACCACTTATCCTGAGCAAAACTTCACTATTGTATTTGAATTGTACTTTAACATTTGATTTATGACCTATTTTCCCAATAGATAGATTTTTTAAGTCATAGCTTAAATCACTTTTTTTCTATATCCTTTGCAACTATAATTTAACCTGAAATGTAATTTCTGTGCTGTAAATTTGTTTAGGTATTTATCATTTATGGTATATAGAAAGTGAGAGACAGAGACAGAGACAAAACTAGAGTCTTATTTTGTCCTTTATATATGGTATACTCAGATTGATTTATTTTGTTAAAATGAGATACACTGTGATGTGTGCTTACCCTGCACAACATTTAGTAGATCCATTAGGAATTAGGCAGATGAGATTTCATGCTGAGCCTGTACCATTTCTTTTTCTCACTCAGGGGGAGTCAAATGTGACATGCTACTTTTCTAAGTATTTAATCATTCTTTTCATTTCCTGTACTTTCTCAGAATAAAAGCTATTCCCTTGAAGAATTTCTAGCCCAATTATAAAGTTCAACTGACAGTTTTCAACATAGGTTAATAGTTTCTCAAAACTGTGAAAATTTCCCAAAATATGTTCATCATTGTCTTCCCTTTCTACCTAGAAAGTCTGTTTCCAGTTGCTTACTGAACATGTCTCTAACTTTATACATTTCACAAATTAATTGAACATGTGAAAAAAAAACTCACCAATACTTTCTCACCCGGATCAGGTGTTCTCTCTCTTTAGCTAAATCTCCTCGTGTCAGCCTTGTATCTTGTATCCAGCCTTCACTATCACTTTTCTCTATCTATTCTTCTGACATTGAAGCCATCCCTCAATGGCCATTATCTGTCCCTAGCCATGGTATGATTTCCCCTCCCCAGTTTCAGGTACATCTTTTCTGGATAAAAATCACTATATTCATTTTTCATGGCCACCACCAGAGCTTCTGCTCAAGACCTAATTATTTTCTTAGAATATTGAATGAATACATATTAATTCTAAAGAAATTAGGTAATTTACTTAATAAGAATGCAGCTGAAGCTTTGACTTTTCTATTATATAGTTATAATTGCTTAGCATCTAGGATTTCAGGGTTAGACCTAAACAACCTTCCATTTATGTTTCCTATGTTAAAATAATGATAACATTAATAATTTCAGCAGCATAAGCATCGGTGTTTGTATAATATTCTTTTTTTTTTGGTGCCGGGGATCGAACTCGGGTCCTTGTGCTTGCAAGGCAAGCAGCCGAACCACTGAGCTAAATCCTTAGCCCTAATATAATATTCTTTTAAATGTGGTTTTCTTTTTCTTTTTTTATGTTGTTGTCAGAAACCTCCTGAATAAGATCCAACATGGGGCCTAAACATGAAAAAAGGATGAAGACAAAGATACGCTGAGTGGAACAGACTACACAGAATCTCTCTGTTGCTTTTGTTCCATATAAAAGTGCCCAGTCAGAAGCCATTCTAACATACTAGGGCTCTACAAATTGTGTTGGACAAAATATTCTTGTGAATAAATGATATGTTACTGAAGGAGTAATGAGCAAGCAAAAACATTTAGATTCTACTAGTAAAATAAGTACAAACAGGGTGATCCTTATTGTTTATGGTAGTTCTGGTCTATAAATCACCAAAAATACTAGATTAGTGAATTCTGACCATTGGTTCAAATGCAGCATATATGTAATCTATAAATAATGAGGATAGACTACAATACCTTCCCGTGTCAGGAGTAAAACACAACACGTTCAGTATTGACATATTTTTCAATGTTGATTTAACCCTAATGTAATATTATCCAGCTTGTTGAAGGAAAGCAAAGAGAGCCATTTGTAGAGGATGCACAAATGGCTTTATGCATAATCTCAGACTAGAATCACTTTGATGCTTTTGCTCTTTAAAAAGTAAAAAACAAAATAATTCATGCTTAATAACAGAATTAAACATATTCTTACATGTGAGAAATATAAATAGTTAATTCATGAAAATCTGCAATACCAACAATTAGAAATTAAGTACTAAAGTGTTTTCTAGTTGTTACTTTCAGGTTGTTGCAAAATATCAATACATTTAATTTTTTTAACTATATTTCATGAACTAAACCTTTTTTACAAAACAGAAGAAATCAGAAACAATTTTGCTAGCTGCCTTACATTGTCCAATATGAATGAACTATATTTTTAATCAGGAAAGATTAAGGAACTTATAATATTTTATAATAAATTAATGGACTGTAATAAGAAACCTTGGACTCAGATATTTAGAGTAGTCCTGAGAAGTACAGTCTGACAGGTAGGATTTAGAGCTATAGTACTTAAAATCTCATCAATAAAACAAAACCCATGCCATAAGGAACAATAGACAGTACTTCAAATTAGAAACTTGTTACAAATCTACTTTTAAGAACCAGTTTGAAAGACAAATGAGATAATGAGAAAAGTCAGAAATTAAGAAAAACTTGAAGCTGCTATACTCATTTGGGTTTAAAGTCAACCAGAGAGCTAGTATTGCTGTCCCCCAAGAATAGGGGCTGGCTCCTGGGTGGGAGCTGAAACCTCAGCCTGCACAACATAATAGGAATTTGAAGCCACAGAGATTTCCAGCCAGCAATAAGGATAGAATACTGCACATCTTCTTTCCACCGGCCTGTGAACTGCCAACAAAGGCTCATGTTGGTTCAACCTACTCTTGAATAAAGCGGACGAACAACTTGAAATACATCTGCAAGGAAATGGGTGATTTTCCATCTCTCGGAAGGGTTTGACAACCTGAAGGATTTTGATAATATGCTTTTACCTTATTAAAGAATTGTTCAAAACATTTAAGCCAACTTATGAAATCCCTTAAGGGTATCTCATATTCGTTAGATCTTGGTTCTCCATACACTTATAATAGCAGTAAATATTATTTACTGACTTGGGTTTCCAGTTGGTGGGCACAGAAGCCAGTTTCACTTTTATTTTCTTATTTATTTGTTCGTTTTTTTTTTTTATTGATAAGTACTGTTGTAGCTTAATATTCTAATTTTTGCAGGCTATTATATGTCCCAGTAAAGTCTTTTTAGATGTTTTCATATCTATTCTGAAATTCTCTTATTAAATTTGTTCTCACACTGCTGTTGTGAGTAGGAAATTGCCTTTCATTTCTGTTTTCTAGTGGTTTATTATTTTTTAATTATACTCTTAATTTGAAAAAGAGGGTCAGATCTTCATAAAAGTTTCAAATATTTCCAAATAGCTTTTATAACAACAATACCTAAACTCACATATTTTTCTTGTATTTTCCTTATACTTTGTCTATTGATTTTTTTTTCCCTTGAAAAATTGGCAAGTACAGTGTAAACATCAGGCACTGTTGCCTTAAATGGTTTTTCGTGTACTTAATAGCAAAGGCACTATCTGATATAATCACAGATAATTCATCAGATTTTGAAAATTTAACATTATTAGAAATTATTACCCCTATTGAAATTATGCTCATTTTTATAGTGCCTTTCCTTTTTGGGGGGACAACACCTTCTGTCCAACCAAGATACATTTAATTTAGTCATGGTGTCATTCGTGACATTTTTTGTTTTGTGTTGTTTTGTTTTTCCTCTTTTTTTTTTACCATATTTTAATAAAATGGAGAGATTCACTTTTTGCAGAATGTCACCACTCTGTTTAGAGCCTCTGTTCATTCTCTTTTGTGTGGTCTTTTTGTCCAAAGCTTTCCTGGAGGCTGCTCTGTGACGGACGTACTCCATCTCTCCAATATTGTAGATTTCACCTTCAGCCAGGCTCAGGAGACCTGCAGATCCACTGTACGACATGTTGTGTCTAGACTGATGTAAATATTGACATCATGTTTGAAACCAACACCTTTTACATTATGTATCTTAGTTCAATTCATTGATCTGGACCTGTTAGCAGGTGTTTTATCGACATTTCGATGAGTAAGACAAATCCTGTTTGGTTCTTTCAGCTCTTCAATATGATGCTATTTTGTTCTGAATTGTCTAAAGGTTGTGCTTGTCATAAGAAGGAACCCATTGTGAACACAACCCTAAGACATAAATTCCTCTTGTTCAAGCTGACCTCACAGTCCAGAGAATTTGTTTCTTCCCAGTCTAATGTTAGTTTAGTGTATTTCCCTCTGTGTCACTGTACAAATCTTTTTTGATTCTATAGCAGGCCATTATAAATTTGGGTGCTTTAATTTTCTTAAAGTTCTGGTGGTCAAAAGTCTGAAAGTATTTTCGCTGCAGAAAATTCAGGGTGTCAGTATGATTGTGTTCCTCCTAAAGGCCCTAGAGAAAAGTCCATTTCTTTGTCTTTTCCAGTTTCTATAAAGCACTTCCCCATATACCATCTTTAAAGATAACAGAGTGCTACTTCAAGTCTCTCTCTAACTCTGTCTCTTTTGGCTCTCATTCACTTTTAAAAGGACCTTGCATTTACTTTGGGGTACATTGTATAATACCAAATAATTACCCTGTATCCCTATCATTGGCATAGTCACATCTACCAGTTTCTTTTTCAATAATAGCCTCTTTTCTTCCACTTGGTTCTGTATGTCCTATTATCTATATGTCCTATTATGAGTTATACCTTTGATCCTCCTCCACACACAGCTCTCTTTATGACTATTTTCCTTGTGCAAACATTTGTTTTCATCCTCAACAACTCTTCCAAGACATACAACATACCTATTGCCTTCAGAAATTCAGTACTCCCAAGATCAAGTACCCAGGCAATTAGAATTGAAACCTTTGACTCATGCCTAGCTATGTTATAATTAAGAATTCTCCCATACACAGACAAAGCCAGAAACATCGTAGAATAATGTAAAACTCCTTTGAAAGCACACAATTTTAGGTTACTTGATATATATCAACTTGGACACATGCTGTTTGCAACATCAGATACTAAATTATAGATGCCAAAAAAATGGATTGGACTGACCCAGAAAGGCAACTGCAGAGTCCTCCTTTCCACAGTTATTGTGAGCTTAAATAAAGAGCATTCACATTAATGCAATATCTTCGGAAAATCTTATCAGAGTTAATTCCAATAAAAATCAATCGCTCTCTAACTCAATTATGAAAACAGAGAAAGGATAAATGATAGGATAGTTTCAGGAGAGAAAAAAACTAAACTTTGATACTATTTTACAGAAGGTATCAATGTTGCATTAGCCCTTTCATCTCATTTTGTGAGTGAAGCTAAACCTAAACTGTGGACCTAGTTGAAAACTAGGACCTAGTTGAAAACAGAAGTTAGAAAAGAAGATTGTTCTGTGAACTGAAATACAGTGTATGACAGAACATTTTAAAAGGCTTTTTGAACCAAAACAACATAAGATTTTCAAACTATAGCTTTGGAAGCCAAACACCTAGGTGGCCCATTTGATAACTAATTACCATGAGCAAGGAGAATTTACAGATATTACAGATATTACAAGGAGATTATTACAGATATTATAAAGTGCTCTGGAAAAAACAAATAGATCTGCCTTAAAAATAGAGAACCAAGACATAGCAATAGCCCTCCATTCAGACTAATGAGTTGTTTCCCAAGACAGAATGTACACCCATTATATTCTACTGTATCTTTTAACACTCAGAACAATACACACCAAATATTTTATCTTTTCACATTTATATATAAAAAGAGTAGGTCTTTCTAACTGCTATCAGATATGGGCATTTCTCTTTCTACTTTAAGATCTTCTACCTTTAATAAATATCTTCCTCAGGGTATATATGCCACATTTATTCATAGAGTTTTCACATCAACAAGCCCATAAGTATAACCCTTGGCACTTAATTGAAAAACATAGATTCCTGTTCTATGAGTCAACCTCATTAAATTTATTGGAGAAATATTGTGTAAATGAGATTGTTATATTAACTCTTCACCAGAGGACCTATCTTTCAAGATTGCAGGGGCACTATTATTCATAATCAAATTGTATCTGCTCTGAATACACTTTTGTCTCCTCTTTTGTCCTTAAAACAGTCTCTACATTAAAAAAAAAAAAAAAAAAAAAAAAAAAAAACCTATGACAGCATACCTGACATTTTATGGGCTAAAAATTCTTGTGATATAAAGAAAAATCATTAGAGAAGAACATGTTACAATTTACATGGTTTCTACCAAGCCATTACCTAATATTCCCCAATGTCTTTTAGAACTAGAACCAAAGGAAGAAGTAAAACAGCTTTACATTAAACAGTCTTCCAATACTCAGGGCTGGTGTAGAAGCAAATCCTCCTCTTTCTGCTGGCAAAGAAAAATGGACAAAGATGGACACCATGTCAGTTTTTCAGACAGCAGTGACATCCGGTAAGTTGTTACTCATCACTTCCCAAATAATTCAAATCTAAACCTTTCTCCATCCTCAGGTATACTTGGAGAAAATTGTTCACTATAGTGGATCTTTACTTTGCTTTTCTTCAGTGCACCTACAGACAGACCAAGATAGTACTTTTTGTTTGCCTTAAACTGGGGAGGATAGGAACACACTTTGTTAGTCTTGCTGCAAGGATTTATCAAAGCTCTACTGTTTTTGTTAAGATTCTTAACCACTGTATAAGAGACTGAAATGGCCTCCTTGAATTGAGTGCTAATGTAATATATAGTGTTATACTTTATTCAGAAATGAGGCAAATTGTTAATATTATTTCATTTACTTGGTCTGATGTTTAGGAGAAAGTTGAATAGGAGTTATAATTGTACTAAACTAGAGGTTATTACTTAAGAAGTGATGTTTTTGAGAGAAAACTACTTGTTCCTGATAAAAAATAGTAATACAATCCAAACTGAGATCTTTCACAAGATAACAATTGAGAGAATCTCTAATTTTAACTGATATTTTGGACAAAGGGTTCCAGAATTTCCTAGGATTCTGTATGAACTAATTCATTTTTTCATGACACCTCATTGACTCAGAACCCAGACATGACCAGGCTTTCTGTAACTTTAAGAAGACACTTCAATGATTTCATTCTCTAGGTAACTCTATGTATGGAAAGAGGAATTTCATCTCGTTATAAATGAATGGCTTGAAAAATTATTGAGAGTTTTCATTCACGTCAAGGAAACTGCCCCAATCCTTTTATGCTTGATGTTTTGCTATTTATCCCATTTGTCTTCTGAAAATCCCTGGTGCTTCAGTCTTGCCAATCATTCCGGGTTGGGGGTAGTTCCAAGGTCTTCATTTGATCTCATGGACATTTATGCAGTGTAGACATGACTACTGCCTCACAACATTCAACCCACTTCAGGCGGTTAATTATGAGAGTTCATTACTCTTTCCCTCACATATCACTGATCACCCCAGCAATATTCTGAGATCTACCATTCCTCTGTCCATCCAAAAGAAAGTAAATCTCATAATTATCTTATCTCAGTTTGAAAACTTCCTGTATATCACTGAGATTTAAGAGACTCCCTTTAAGCATTCCAAACTAATGTTATTTGTGAATGAATCAGAATGAAGTGACTTAGAATGATAATCAAGAAGGATAGGCGGAGGTTAGTAACTTAAGGTTTCCTTTAGAATACTGTTCTCCTATCCCTTCTCAGCCTTTTGACTAAGATCAACTGTAGAATATTGTGCTCTACTTGAAATAAAATTGGCTTAGATGACAGAGTTTATTGTGGTTACCATGATACATCAGCTAACTGAACACCCCAAAATAACATATATTATATACTGATAGCCGGTAGAATTTTGGAGTAGTGAAGGACCTTTGAGATGTTTTGAAACCATAGAAGAGATTTCATCTTCTAGAAATCCTATCACAAAGGGGTCAAAAGTTGAGGGAATTTAGATAACCTCCTACTTCATTAAGAAGCTGATTATTATAAAGGGGGACAAGTATAAGAAAAAAGGACATGTTATAGGATGATAAATGACAAACAAGTACCTTACGTGTAGTTATATTTCAAACTGAGCCCCAAACGAATAAATACGTAAAGACATTCAGTGAGATTATTTGAAAATAGTGAACCTGGTTTTGAAAAAAGTGAAAGGAAAAATGTCTGATATTACCTTTCACTTAGATTAATTTCTGGCACTTCTCAAAATGATTCCCTAATGCAAATGTATAGAGTTGCTTTCAAATAGATGTTACTTGAACTTATCCACTAAAGTGATTACCTTGTTAGAAACAAATTGATATTATGTTAAATGTACATTAATCAGAAAAAAAAACACTGCAGGTATTTTAATGTCAGGTGTTACTGGTTAACTATGCACCTGCAGAAAGTTGTAAAGATAAGGAATTTGAAAGGGTCATCGAGACCTTCAGATATGTTTTATCTGGCTTCCCATCTCCAAGGTACTGAATATGTTTTAATTATTTTCTCAGAAAGGATCGAAACAGTTCAAAGTTGTTATAAAGATGCTAATTTTTTCCATTATTGAGCATACAAAACTGAATATGAAGTGAATAAACATATATTTTGCAACCATTATAAAAGAATTCTGTAAAGTTGTTACAAGCTATGATAAATCTCTCCTGGATTTTCTATCTACGACCTTCTCAAAAGGTTGAAAGAATCAATGACATTTTTTAAATTAGCAAAAATTTTAGGAACACTTGAACTCCCCTGGTAATAAGTAACCCTAGTAATGTAAGAGGCTGTTTCGATCCACTCTCAGGGACATGCGCCTATATCCATGTGAACTGAAAGACTGTATCTTTAGGGATTTCTCTCCAGTGTTACAAAGGCCTGCTGCAAACTAATCTGAGATAATGTTGCAACTGACTTCTTACTGTCCACATATCACCAACTAGTTAATTTTCACAATATCTTTTAAAGTAATTTCATTATGGTCTTCAATGAGGAATTTTCCCTATTGGAGCCAGCAAAAGAAAAGTGGGTTTGAATCTCATTATAAGAGAACTTCTAAGATATTAGCCAGAGTGAATCATTATGGAATAAATACTTTAGTTGAAATTTCACAACTAAATAAATATTCAGAATTCCTCACTATTATGAATCCAATCCAAAAAGTGATGAAGATTCACACAAATACTTCTTAAGCAACCGATCTTTGGAAGTAAATAACTGACCCTAGAACACTGGAAGTCAACTATGGCCTTGAATAGTAAGCAACTTCCAAGATCCCTGTCTAAATCCTGTTCTGTTTGCAGTATTGTTTATATCACTTTCCTGCTATTTTCTATGGATTCTTGATCTGTCCAACCATAATGCTAACTTTTTTTTTTGCTATCTTTAGTAAAATCATCTGTTCAGAAAATACTTTTCCTAGAAGTAGTCTTACATTATCTCAAAAAATAGCTATCACCCTTAAAATTTCTGACTAGTAGCTATGATGGCCATAACTGTATTTTCATTGAAGATTCTGGGAAATTACAGTTTCATAAAAAGAAAAATAAAGAGAATTATAGCCAAATGGTCTTCCAGTAGTACCTCCGTGAACAGATGACCTCGAATAAATTAACCCCTAATATTTCCAGTTTCTGCTCCCTCAGAAGAAAAATCATTAGAATTCATTGATCATCTTCCAAGTCATTCTATAGTTGACCTTAAAAGCCTTCAGAGAATAGTTAAAAAAAATCACCATAGGAAGAAATTAAGAGTAGTTAAAATGTAATTCTGCATATCCAAACTTCCATGATGATCTAGAGGTTTCCCTGTCATACGTCCATCTCTCATTCACCTCACTGAGCTGTCCCTCACAGTATCTATAGTGCATTTCAGGAAAAGCTTCAATGTAGGCATTCTTCTAATCCCCTTGGGCCTCCATAAATACATCCAGGATACTTCAGCCTTTTTCTACACCCCATTTAAACCTACTTACTGGCTTCAAAATTCAAGTGAAGAGAAAGGACGAAAGAATAAAAAATGGAAGAGCAATATTATCCATTTATACTAATACGTGTAAATGTACCACATAAAATAGACATATGTGTTATTGTAATTTTGTCATTGCAAGCCAAGCTATATAAATTGAGGGCCCAGGTGAGGTATTTTCTCCCTCTACCTCTGTCACTGGCTTCTGGAGCCTCAAGGGATGCCTGTACAGCCAATCACTCAGCCCCTAATTTTTCAGGGTGTTTCACTACTCTGTGAGTACTCAGAATGACTTAGACAAATATCGGTAAGTTTCCTGCCCTACCTCCTGCCTGAAAGCCTTCAATGGATAGGACAGATTATTCTTAGCCTCCATTTCTCAGTCACTAAAACCCTGAAGTGCCTCGAATAGGTGAATCTCACATCTCATGTGCTTCCACACAGTTTGAATAACCACTTTTTAAATGAATGTCTATGGGAAGGACTGGGTAGGTAAATGGACGTCCACTCTATCACTGAGATGTCTCAGAATTTTTATGTATCTCATTAGTCCACATGTAACCAGAACAAATGTCAACATTACATGTTATGAAATGTATGACAAGATTCTTTGTATCAGTAAATATGGTAGGTACTTCTCTCTCCTATAGCTCTGACAGGAATGAGTGTCACAGTTTGTCACTTGATAGTGTTTATTTAGATCTTTTTGTATCTTCATTTCTTAGATGTATTTTTATTTTTAAAATCTCATATTATTTATTCTACCTTATACTTTTACTGGTGGTTAGAAATACAATAGTACTCCTTGTGATTTTTATTTAGAAAAGGAAATTCTCATTATTTTCATTACCTTTTTCAAAGCTAGGAAATGTGTTTGCAGTCATTTGTCAAATCAAGATGTTTGATAGATTCATATTTTTAATGTCCAGCATTCACTTTGGAATTTTGGAAGAAATCCAATCTGATTCTCTACTCTCTATTAAAATAACTTTTATATCTCAACCTTGGACTCTTATCCCTTTATGGTTACATGTTAATTCTCTTACATGGCATTTAAGCATTTTCTGTTCATATAGGATTTTTTTCTGTCCTGCAAAATCATTTATAATATTGTCTGAAATTTTATTTCATCCTAGTCTTACATGCTCAAATCATATCATTCAAGAACCAATTTAAATGTTAGTGTCCAATTAGCCCATCCTAATGTAAAATAATTTATGTTTTCCCACCTGTATTTTGGCATTATAATGTGCATGCTACTTCCATTTTTAAGCTGTCAAATAAAATTAGCTATGTCTAAAATTAAGTTCCAATTGCGTGCACTAACAAATATAGAAGAATGGTATTTGTTAGTTCAGTATTTATTCAAATACATTCTATATAGTTTTATGACACATCTAAGAATGTTGTTTTTCAAAAAAATTTGGTACATGACCCATTCATATCACTTCAAATTACAAATCATATCTGAAATACTCATGTCATACAGATTACTATATCTTAGACATCAAGAGGTCAGAAGATATTTTATTTCTACAACACAAAATCTATTTAATATACTATTTACATATCAGTAATACTTATTAGTAAGGTTTTGGTTTAGGATTTCTAAAGTTATATTATAAACCTTTGTGATGATTATGTATATATAAATCATAGTCTGTATTTTGTTTCCAGAGTCTATCGAAAGAGTTTTCTAGAACCGAAATTGTGTTTGTAAAAGGTGAAATCTTTTTAAAATTATTTGATGTGTTTTCTAAACTTTCTCTCTATAAAAGATACATTGACTCAAACTTCCAAAAATAGCTGTGAAAACATTAAAGTTAAAAGAGTAGTAATTTTTGGCATAAATAATTATTTATTATTGTAAATTTGATAAAAGTCTATCTTATGATGTACTTGGAAATTAAAAAATTCTACACAGTAACATTTCTAAATATTTTTGTTTGCATATTTATTTTTATATTTTGAGTGTTTATAATTATTCTGTGCTTTCTATTAGTTTCAAGGCAGGCACAGTGCCACTGAGCTAAATCCCCAGCCCATCTAATAGTTTCTTAACTCTTCTAGAGTTTCTTAACTCTTCTAGAGTTTCTTTCCACCTCTTCATTCTGCACTCTTGAATATTGTATGCTCTGAAACATGTCAGCAAGGTAAAAATCTCACTCTTTTGTGTAGTTTGTAAAGTGCCTTTTTCCAACAGTATTTTCTATTCAGACAGTTGCTACTGATATTGGTTTTGCTGATACTTTTTGAGAGTCAGAGGAAAAGGTCTGAACCCTAAATACTGAAGCTAAGTTTTCTTACTCCAGAATATATCCTAAAGAGGCATCATTCTCTTTAGCACTGCTTCAACATAAGTGATGAATACTTATCCTTTTTGAAGAATTTCTTCAAACTCACTTCCTAGCATCTTGAAGTTACTCAATACTTGATCTTTTATTTGATTTAAAATACACACCTTATTCAACTTTCATAACTCCTTGTTCATGAATGATTCCTCATCATTTCGACTAGTGCCTACTTTTTTTCTTTAATATTTCCTTGAAAATGTAATTATTGACTAGGTTGTAAATTATTATTAAACAAAAAGAGAGTGAAAAGATATCAATTAGGAAAATTAAAATTAAGCATAATATAACTAATATGTTAAATAAT
>NW_004624873.1:4667183-4709828 GCF_000247695.1 Heterocephalus glaber
TGCAATTCCCAATGAGAAATGTAATTGTGTTGTATACCTACAATGTACCAATAAAAGAATTTAATACAAAAAAATATAAAAAGGATACGTGACTACACTTAAAACAGAAAAAAAGAAATTTAAAAACTAGAATAAAAATATAAGGACACAGAAGATGCATTTATTTTACCTTATGAATGTAATTTAATAGCATTAGAGAATCAATTAGGTGAATCAATTTATTGAAATAATTTTGAAAAAATTATGCAGTAATGCTATCCAAAGCTATAAAAATACAAATGTGAAAGAAGTTTTTTAAGGGTGGAGAAAAAGATAGTAGTGTTAGACTATAATAAAACATAGAGTAAAAATATAGAGTCTAAAAATATAGAGTGTAAAACATAGAGCAAAAACTATGAAAATGCACTATTGCGGAAGGAATAATTTAAGAAATAATAAATGAATAAATACTTGACATATGGCACTACAAAAATGCATGAAGTGCTAAATTGCATGAATGAATGCACGATAAATAAGAAATATGAAATAATTAGGTGTAGATAAAATAACCTGGTTACAAATATTTTTCAAACCGAACTTAAAATTTTCATTTATGTATTGCTTACAAAATACACAGCTTAATTAAAACAAAGTAGTGGCTGCCATTAAAGGAATGAAAAATATCTTTGCAAAATGCTAAAATTAAAAAAAGTATGTGTCATATTTTTTCATATCAAAGAAAATAGAACTCTTTGCTCTTGATTTGTTGATTTATTTGCTTTTCCCTTCTTCAAATTTAAGGAGATTTTAAGGACATATCAGCCATTTTAAAACATGAAAAAAAGCCACAAATTAAAAGTGAAGATATCTATATGTAGAAGGATCTTGGTACTTGATACTTTTAAGTGGTTGTCAAGACTATATATGAAGACAAATTATGTGGGAAAAATAAACCTTTTTTATATTACATTTAACCAGTTTTTCTGTTGCTTGAGTTCAAAATGAAATATTTGGGTATATTTAGTTCCAATCAAGATAATGGAATGGTAAGCAGTAGAGAAACAGCCTCTCTGGGATTTGGTGTTCAGACACTGGAATATAGCAAAGTGAGGAAGAAAAGAGAGAGATGTGGGTTCCTGGGACACAAGAAGGATCTGAAGAGAGAATTGAAGCCCACAGGGAGAGTGCAGAGGGAGACCTCAATGCAGAAGAAGGAGATGGGAAATTGTACTTTCTCCCTGAACCCTGACTTACTGCGTGGGAGGGCTGCCTCAAACCTACAGATGGACAGTGACTACTGGTGACCTCGGAGGCCTCAATGGAGAAATGCACCAATGGAATGGAGCAGTGGACTCAGAGCTGCATAGGCTGCTGACTTATTCATGTTCAAAGTCCCCCAGGAGAGTGTTGGTAGCCATTTTAGAGAGGGCCTAGCTGACCTCAGAACTCAGAGCAACTGCTGGCACCATCTAGTGGCTCCCAGTGTCAGGATGAGGCTGCTGAATTCAAGTAAACAGGAGACCAAGGAGTGGTTACAGACTGAATGAACTGGATTCCAGGCTCACAGCCAGAAAACAGCCTGAACTTTAGTGAAACTAAGGGTGCAGGCTTGCTGGGATTATCCGCTACCCCATTGTACAGATAAAGCTGGCCTGCTGGGATAAATCAACTTGAATCTGGACTCTGTCTGACCACTTTGTCTACCAGTTACAGCAGAGACATGCCTTGAAGTGAGCATTTTTTCTTTTCTAGTTTTGTTTTCCTTTTTTCTTGTTTGTTTTTGTTTTTATATAAGTGTGAAAATGGTTTCTAGTTTTTTTGTTGTTGTTCTATTCTGTTTTGTTTTTAATTCTTCCTCCTCACTTTCCCTTCATCTTCAGTTTCCCAAAGTTTGTAAAATCTTCCACCACCCTTCCTTCTAATATCTTCTTCCTCTTTTATTTATCTATTTTCCCCCTAACTCCTTTTCAATTTTCTCCCCTTAGAGTAAAATCATTACTCTGAGGGTTTATTTACTTTATGCAATTTTGTAGTTTGTTTTAGAATTTGTTATGTAACCATAAATCTAGTTCATAGGCACTACAGTTTGTCTTTATCAAGGGTATGTTTGATACTATTCTAATAGCAGACTGTACTACTTTAACCAAGGTGACATAATTGTTCTAATCAGGTTTTCTTCCTAGTATACCAAGACTGAGATTGCTTAAGGGTCACAAACAATTCTATAGTCTAGTGCCAAAGAACCAGGGGCTGGGCCAAGTAGGCAGAAATTTCTCATTCCCAATAAATTGAAGAGGTAGGTAGCCATTTCCTAAAGGTTCTAAATACTAGCAATAAAACTACTTACTATCAGTAATTTACAAGCATTAACCCAGTGGTTAAATTTTTTAAAAAATAGAACATGAGAAGATACTTAATCAATATGCAACCTCAGACTTCCAGTTAACCAAAACCAAACCTAGGGACAATTGAGGTGGAACAAGTCAAAAGCAACTCACCTGGACTCTCTGAAGTGGTAACAGGAGAAATAACAGAGCAGAAAATGGAGGCTCTAGAAAAAAATCAAATCAGAAATAATTTCTCAGATAACTATAGAAATGGTGACCATAGTTAAGGACATGCTAATGACTATAGAGTAGATACAGATTAAAAAATAGGGGTGCTTAGGAAAATGATGAAAACTACGAAAACCAAACATAGGAAAGACATGAGATCCATGAAACAGTTCCAAACAGATATGCAGGAGATTAAAAATGCCATTGAAAGTATACATAGCAGAATGAGCCAATGTGATGAAAAAATATCAGATATAGAAGAAAAGATTCCAATTACTGATCATTAAAAGAAAGATTTCTAAAAATTAGCAAGGGACAATGAAAAATCAATCCAAGAGCTGCTAGATGATGCACAGAATAACATAAGATTGATCAGAGTCAATGAAAAATCAGGGGATAGCACAAATGACATAAAAAATAACTGTTCACAGAAATAATGGCAGAAAACTTCCCAAGGAGAGAAAAAGAATTCAGTATATAGATAAATGAGGCATTTAGAACTCCAGTTAGCCATAATAAAAAAGAAACTGCCCCAAAGCATATAATAGTCAAGGCTCTAGAAATTCAACACAACAGGAAATTAAAAGCTGTTAGAGAAAAGAAATAAATCACCTATAAAAGAAAGCCCATCCAAATCACAGCAGACTTCTAAATACAACTCTCAAGTAAAGGAGAGCTTGGATTGAGGTATTTCAAGCCCTAAAAGCAAACAACCTCCAACCAAGATTGATGTAACCTTCAAAACTGTCTTTCAAACTTAATGGAGAAGCAATATAATTCCATGACAAAGAATACCTGAGGAAATTAATAACCACCAAACCAGCACTCCAAAATGTTCTGAAGGACGTTCTAGAAAGAGATAATAAGGACAACTCCATGAACTCAAAAAGAATGAATCCACTAGGCAAGGCTAGAAATTAAATGGGGGGAGAGGTGTAAAAGGGAACCAGCAACAGGAAAATAACATAAAAAGGAAAAGTCAATACATATCAGTTATAGCTATCAATGTTACTGGTCTCAATTCACCAATCAAAAGAAACAGACTGGCAAAATGGATCAAGAAGCAAGGTCCAACAATATGCTGCATATAAGAAACACATTTAATTCAAAAAGAAATTCATAAACTGAAAGTCAAAGGATTGGAAAATAGTTCCTCATTTAATAGGAATCTGGAAAAGGGCAAGGTTAGCTATTCTATTTATAAAGTACATTTCAAACTAAGACTGATTAAGAGAAACAAAGAAGGTCACTACCTCCTTGTAAAGGTAAAAATCCAAGAGGAAAAGATAACAATCATAAATGTACATATACGAAATACTTGTGCACCCAACTATATAAAATGAATATTAATGAACATGAAAAATAAAATAAGCACTAATATAATTGTAATTGGGGACCGCAATACTCCACTGTCAGAAATAGACAGATCGACTAGACAAAAAATCAGCAATTAAATAACAGAACTGAACCAAATTTTTGAACAAATGGACTTACTAGATGTTTCCAATGTTACACTCCACAAGACCACAATTCACTTTCTTATCAGCTGCACATGCCAAAATAGACCAATACTAGCTCATAGATTATGCTTAAATAAATGAAAAGGAATTGAAATTATCCTATACATATTATCAAACCATAGTGCATTGAAATTGGACATCAGTGGCAAATATAAACCACAAGAACTTCATAAACACATGAAAAACAAGTAACACTTCCATGAACCAATGGGTTACAGATGAAATTAAAGAAGAAATTAGATAATTTCTACAATTAAGTTATGATGCCAATACAACAAAACAGAACTTTCAGGACGCAATGAAAGCAGTCCTATGAGGAAAATTCATAATGGTGAATTCTTATATCAGAAAAATATAGCGAGCTCAAATAAACAAACTAATGTTGAACCTCAAATTTTTAGAAAAAGATGAGTAAGCCACATCCAAAGCTCATAGGAGGGAGTAAATTATAAAGATCAGATTAAAATTAATGCAATGGAGACCAAAAAGTAATACAAAGAATCAATGAATTGAAGAGGTGGTTTTTTGAAAGATTAAATAAAATTGAAAAATCCTTAACCAACCTTATCAAAAAAGGAAAGATTCAAATCCATGCAATTAGCAATGAAAAAGATGAAACCACAACAGATCCTGCAGAAATCCAGAAGATCATCAATACTTACTTTAAGAACCTGTATTCTAATAAGATGGAAAAAAACAGTAGACATGTATAGATTTGAGATACATATGAGTTACCAAAGCTAAATTAAGAGGATATATGAAATTGACAATGTTATTTAATAACTATTAATCAAGAAAAGCCCAGGCCCTGATGGAATTACTGCTGAATTCTACAAAAAAATTAAAAAAGAACTTATGGTGATACCTTTCAAACTTTTAATGAAATTGATAGGGATGCAATAGTCTCAAATTCATTCCTGGAAGCAATCATTACCCTGACACTAAAACCAGGGAAGTTTCCAACCAAAAATGAGAGCTGCAGACTAATCTCCCTAATGAAAATAGATGCAAAAATCCTCAGTAAGAGACTGGCAAACAGAACGCAACAAATCATCAAGGAGATTATATACCATGACCAAGTAGGATGAATCCCAGGGATACAGGGATGGTTCAACACACACAAATCAATAAATGTCATACACTATATTAATAAACCTAAGGACAAAAACCACACGATCATCTCAAGAGATGTAGAAAACACATTTGGCAGAGTCCAACATGCATTCATGATGAAAATCTTACAGAAAATTAGAATCGATCATCTTTATTTCAATGTGATAAAAAGCTATCTATGACAAACCTATAGTCGAGATCATACTCAATGATCAATAAAAGGAAAGCTTTCACACTAAAATGAGGAACAAAACAAGGATGTCCACTGTCACCACTCTTATTCAATATAGCTGTGAGAACATTAGCCATAGCAGTTAAACAAGAGAAAGAAAGAAAAAGAATAAGGATAGGAAAAGAAGAGGTTAAATTATCTTTATTTGCAGATGACATGATACTCTACATAGAAGATCCCAAAATCTCCACCAAAAGACTTCTAGATTTAATAACCAAATTCAGTAATGTATCTGGACACAAAGTCAATATTCAAGAAACAATAGCATTCCTTCTCATGGAGAGAGAAATTAGGGAAATAACATCTTTCAAATTTGTGTCCAAAAATCAATCTAACAACAGAAATAAAAGACCTCTACATTGTAAATGACACTATTCTGCAAAAGGAGATCAAAGAAGATATCAGAAAATGGAATGATATACTTGATAAACCAATATAATCAAAATGACCATATTTCCAAAATTGTTATAAAGATTTAATGAAATCCCAATCAAAATACCAATAGCATATCTAACATAATTAGAGAAAACAGTTCTAAAATTCATTTGAAACTAGAAGAGACCTAGAATAGAAAAAGCAATTCCAGGCAACAAAGGCAAAACCGGAGGCATCACAATCTCTGATTGAAATTATATGACAGAGCTACTCTGATGAAAAACAACATAGTACTGGTGAAGAAAACAGACCCAAGGATCAATGGCATAGATTAGAAGATGCAGAAACAACTCCAGACACACTTAGCCACCTAATCTTTAACAAAGGAGCCAAACACCTTCATTGGAAGAAAGATAGACTCTTTAGTAAACTGTGCTGGAGTAACTGGCTTTCCACATG
This sequence comes from Heterocephalus glaber, assembly GCF_000247695.1. Next base: position 4,673,417 of record NW_004624873.1, read on the forward strand.
CCAAAGTTTAAAACTAGACCCATATTTTTCATCATACACTAAATTAAAGTCAAAATGGATCAAAGATCTAACTATTAAAAAAGAAACTCTAAATTTACTGGAAGATAAAATAAGTAGAACTCTTGAAGACTTTTGTGTGGGCAAAGACTTCATGAAATACCCCAATCACAGAGAACATATCGCGAAGATTCAACAACTGGAATCTCTCATTTTATGAAAAAGATTTGGCGTAACAAATGAAACCACTAACGGAGTAAAAAGACAACACTTATTGTGGAAAAAAATTTTACTGGTTGTTTCTCAGACAAATGACTAATATCTAGGACCTAAAAAATGTAAAAAAATCAGTCATCCAAAATTTAAAGACCCGATTTAAAAATAGGCATGTGAAATGACACTTCTCAGATGAAGAAGCAAAAAATGGCAAATAAATATATGAAAACTTGTTCAGCATCACAGATCACTTGAGAAATGCCAATAAAAACAATGCTGTGATTCCATCTTACTCCAGAAAGGTCTATTATTACAAAACAACCAATAACAAACACTGGTGGGGCTGTGGGTAAATGCTGGCAGGGCCCCACTGTTGCTAGGAGTGGAGACTGTGCAACCACTGGGGAAATCAGTGTGGAGATTTCTCAAAAAAATAAAACTAGAGGTTCCATTCAACCCAGCTATTCTCCTTCTTGGTATCTTCCCCAAAGAATTAACAATATCATACCACAGTGATATATACACACCCATGTTTACAATAGCACAGCTTGTAATAGCTAAATCTTGGAAACTACCCAAATGCCCATTAACCAATGAATGGATAAAGATGTGGATTTTTTTTTAATACAGTGGAATACTACTCTGCTATAATGAAGGTTAAGTTTGAGCCATTTCTAACTAAATGGATGTACTTTGAGACTATACTCTTAAGTGAAATTAATCAGACATGTGTGTTCAAATTTCACATGATTTCTCTGCTGTAAGAAACTGAAAGTGTAAATCGCCAACAAAATGTACAATAAATATTGGGAAGTGGGAAGAAAATGTCCAAAATGAGAGGGGGAAAAAAGGAGAGGGAAGAGGGGAAGGAAAAAATGGAGAAGAAAAAAAGTCTAGAAGGAAAAAAATGGAAACAAAGATTTTGTAAATAAAGAGTAGAAGGAGGGTTGAAGAGGGGAGGGAAATGGGAAAAAAATAAGAAGCAAGATAAATCATAAGAAGGTACAAATTCCCTATGTTGGATGTTATCATTATGCATGATGTACCAATACAATAAAAAGGGGAAAAAAGGGAAAAAATAAGTATAAATGTCCAAAATATTTCTGATAATGATAAAATTTACTTGAATCATTATAAACAAGTGGTGACCAAAAAACTTAATTGTACTTGAAAGAAAAAATCATATAAAATTATAAAATTATTCATTTTACACACACACAAACTTACACACGTATACACATATATGTAAAAAGCATCATTCTACATATATGCATGCATAATCTTTTAAATGATATACATTTAAAAGATACATGTATCTATATCAGTAAGACTATATACACATATACAGTCTTGCTGTTATAGATAGCCTTGTTGAAGTATAATTGATATATAAAATCCATGCATACTTAATATCTGATTTGATATTTGGATATATGCAAGCACCTACAATTCCATCACTAAAATGAAGGTAATAGACATTTTCAATATTTCCTGAAGTTTCCTTGTGTCTCACTGTATTTGTATGTATGTGCTTATTTTATTTATTTTGTTGTATATGTATGGTAAGTCTATAAGAGATTTACTCTTTTAAATTTTGAAAGGCAAAATGCTACATTATTAACCATGAGCATAAGAAGAAAATTTTTTAAATCAAAGAATTTTACAAAGGTCAGAGTTTAGAGCTAATGTAGAACAGGAAATGCAGGTGAGAATTTTGTTATTAGTACATGTTTGCAGCACATATTGATTATATTGCTCATGGAGAATTGCTACTCTTATGAATCACATCTCAATTATTTTCTTGCATACCTTTTCCCCTTTCTACTTCCTCTTTTCATCTCTTAGTCTCCTTCCCTTTAAAAAAGATCTATCTCCCTTTTTTCTATTATCTAGTTTTCGTATTGTCATTTATTTCTATGTTGGGTTTCTCATATGAGAGCAACCATAAGATACTTGGGCTTGTGCGTCTGCATTATTTCACTTAACATTATTGTCTCAAGGTGCAACCATTTTCGTACTAATGACTCATGTTTATCATTCTTTATGGCAGAAGAGTACTCCATTGCGGACAAAGCCCATGTTTTCTATATCCATTCTTCTATTGATGGACATACAGGCTCCTTCCAAGAAATTTATAATTGATGATGTTTAGACTTAAATGAGGCAAGAGGGTTTCTGACCTAGGACATAGTATGTTAGTTTGGGGTTCAAAGAATTCCTGTTCTAAAATAAATATGCAAGACTATGCTTAAAATAACCCAGATAGAATATGTTAGAGTAAAAGAATAGTGTACAATACATTTGTTGTTAATTAATTTTGTACATTTATATTTTTCTGTTTACATTGTTCACCAAAGTTTGGTTGTTACAAAATTAAAGAGTCAAATTCCTTACACATTTGTATGTTTATATATTTTTATGTTTATATATTTGTATGCAAAATTATACTTAATATATTTTCATAAGAAATGGGTTAAATTTTTGAAAAGTCTTTAGAAAGGATAATGTAGTGATTTTGCACAGTGAAAAACAATGGCTGTGAGAGCCAGGAAATGTTGCTACACTAGGAATGAAATGTCCAGGGTAGTAATTTATATTCTTGATAAAGGGCAAAAGAAAGGTTGTTATAGCTTTGAAGTGTTGTAATAGGAAACTATATTTCACAGAATTCCTTTCCTTACATGTTTCAGGTTAGCTGGTACCACAACAGGGTTTCTACATACTTAGCCCCAAATATATTTTTCATTTCTCTCTGAAGGACTGTGTTGCTCCACAGAACCCATATCATCAAAGTAGATGCTTCAGCTTTCTTTATGTCTACTTTCCATTCCCAGACTGTCCTATGGATTTTGTCAAAGCAGAAAATACACTGGAAAAAATTAAAATGGTAAGACAATTCACAGCAATGCTGTGTATGCAAAGGAGGAGGTAGGGCATCTGCACTTACTAATTTGGTCTATACAGTGGTACAATGGAAATGTTAATTTTTTCCCACCTCGGAAAGAGGTGTCTACCAGAGGTAGGTTGGAACCCTCCCACGGAGTGCATGCATTAGTGGAGCTAAGGCCTGCCACCAAGATGCTTGTGAAATAAGTGACTGCTTTATACAACTCTCAAGAGGCTATTAAAAAGATTTACATTTCAAAGAGGCAGAAAAAAAATTGAGAACCATAGTTTTTGCAAAATAAATTTTCTAATACTTTCTAATAGGTGGTGTTCTTAACACACACACAAATTAAAATGATCAATATGTTAATCATATTTATTATGATTACTTCAAAATGTATAAGTATTTTCAAACATTAACTATCACACCCTAAAGATAATTATTTCTTAATTTAAATAAATTAAATTTAAAATATAATTTAGAATATATTTGTCAATAACACCTCAGTAAACTTGAGGGAGGATCGGAGTTCAGAGCCTAGCACTAGGAAGAAGCCTACCTAAAGTTTAGTCAAGCTGAAGTAAATCTGAAGTCTACCTTGGTTGCATTCATGGTGCAGGGTTAGATACAAAGACAAAAGCCTTAGAAAGGTTGATTAAGCATTTTAAGCGTCCCTGTAAGTTCAAACTCAGTGACAAATTCAGATATGAGTGCATCTATCTCCTAGCAACTGTGCTTCTCTGATTGAAAGGTAACTGAGTCAGGTCTGAGTGTAAATGTGGAGACTGTGAAAGGTCAGACATAGGTGAGCAGGTTCCAGGCTGTAAGAAAGTATTAAGAAACATTTGAGTCTAGAGGAGACTTCTACCTGGAAGTTGTCTCTAATGGCAACACAGTGTCATGGGGAGAGGCAGAGGGATGATGAATGCTTTTGTTTGGGTCTGATAAAGCTGATTTTAGACAGTGCAATGGCTTGGATAAGGTTTGAGATTGTCCCCGAAGCATTCCTGGGTTGAAATTTTATCTCTATTTTGAGGTATTAAGAGGTTGGACACTAACTGGACTTCGGTGTTTGGAGGTGGGAAATTCAGGAAACGAGGATGATTCAGTGAGGTCACTGGCCTGAAGCCACTACAACTGAAAACTGGTGTCTTTATAAGATGAGAACAACTAGAGGAGATAGACGCACATATACACTCTCTGTCTTGTTATGTGACGTCCTGTGTCACTCTATGACCCTGACAGTCAGAAAACCATCACCAAATGTGGCCACTTGTCTTTGAACCTCCAAACATAACCTCTTTTCTTTATTATAAATTTAACCAACCACAGGTATTTCATTATAGCCAAGAGACAAGATTTATTGCCTTCCTACAAGCAGGGCTTGACCCACAGGCACCTGTATAGTAGGCGTGGGTGCACTTCGTAGGACAGAGTGCTAGGGTTCTGAAAGGCACAACAAATGGCCATGAGTTATCAAAGTGAGCCAGAATAAAAATAACTTACCCAGTGTAAATTTTAAAGACTGAAGAACTTAAAAGAAGCTCTGAAAATATAAAGTATCTGGCAAAAGAAAATGCTTACAACTATACTGATAGCTAAAAAGGAAAATGAACTGCAGTATAACCATGTCCTAGAAGTACAAATAGAAGAGAAAAATACATGAGCTAGAGGTCAAAGTGCAGGTTTTACCAAAGATGTCAAACAAAAAGAATGAGAAGTAAAATTCCAAGTATTCTGAGTTTTAATGTTAGGACATGGGTGCTTAAGCTTGATAGTGCCAAATTGATTATCTTTGTGATCAGCCAGAGAGATTTGGAACACAATTCTGAGTGTATCTGAAGAGGTTCTGGAGGTATCCTTTTGAGCTATATCTGGTCCCTTACCCTTTCCTTTCTGGCATTGTTCTGCTGTTTCTTTTCTGTCATGAGTTAAGCAGCTGTGTTTGTCATGCCCTCCTGCCATGAAGTTTCTGTCTTGGAGAGAGGTGACCATGGACTGAATCCCCTGCACTTATGCCCTAAATTAAACTTGTAGTCTTTAAGTTATGGGTGTCTGGTATTGTGCTTTAATGATGGGAAAACTGACTAATATAAGATTACAACTTTCTTGCCGGATGATTCAAAGCCATGTTTTCCATACTGGACCTTCTCGTTAGTAAAATTTGTCAGAATAACAAAGATATTCATCAGTTATTCTTCTACAGCATTCCTCAATTTATTGAAACTTTGTCCTATTTATTCAAAACCTATGTATTACTCCAGTCTTTTGTGGAAGTGCTCGAGAAAATAACAAACAAGACAAAGAACTGGAATTTTAGAGACAAAAGTTACCCATTGCAGGATTTTTATTGTTTGAAGTTTTATATTATTAGATGTATAAGCATATTATCTGTATAAGCAAGTTCTTTTGATATTAGAGTTCATAGATCATTATATGGTTCAGCTATTACTTTTTCCTTTTTAAATAAGTTTTAATTGTATATAATTTACACATAGTAAATTCCATTTTTTAAAGTTTGAACTCAATGAATTTTTAAAAACATGAACAGTTCTTTTCTGTGCCACCACAAATAAGATGTATAGCATTTCTTTCACCCTAAATAGTTTTCTCATGTACCCTTTCAGTTAATCATTCTTTCTAGATCCTATTATTTGGTGATCACTGATCACTTTTCTATCCCCATGAAGTTTTTCTTGTATATTTTGACACATCATTTAAAAATATAGTTGTACTGGGATACAATCATACTTAACCTCTTTAAATGGACAATTTACTTAGCTTTGGTTTAACTTCTCATATCTAAAGACTGTGCTCAAAGCTTTGAGTTAGTCATATGCTACTTTCACTTTGGAAAGACCTGCAATTTATGGCAACAAAGTACATACATGAAAAGATTTTTTGAAGAGGTATCTTAGTTCACTTTTGCCCCTTTAACAAAAAATATCTCTGACTGAATCATTTATAAATAACTAAAATTTATTACTCAAAATTTTGGAGCCTGGGCAGTCCAAGGTCAAAGTGTCAGGAGATTTAGTTTATGATGAGGGCTTTTTCTCTGATTCTAAAATGATGTTTTCCAGCTGTGATTTCACACTATGAAAGGACAAAACATCCCACTTCAACCTCTTTCTTGAGTCCATTAATGCCTTAATCATTACCTTAAAACCCCCACCCTAAAAATACTATGGCGGGGTTAGGTTTTGACATGTATCATGGAGGGAAATATTCAAACTAAATTAAGATGGCGAGAATCTAAGCCAGTGTTGGCGAACCTAAGGCATGGGTGCTGTAGCCAGCTGTTTATTATCACTGAAAGCTCTAAAATGTTCACCATCACTGATAGGGTATACCTCAGCAAGGGCTATAAAAAAGTGCATAAGCAGCATCACAAGGAGCCTATGTGACATCAGTAGACAGTTACAAGCTATAGAGGCTGCTACTTTTAAACTAACTTGAGGATGAAATTTGAATTTAACGTCCATATTGGTGGCATCTCTTGTTTCTGATACATAGAAGATATGGGCAAAATTATGAATCTGAAGATTTTTAGTCAGTGCTGAATTCTGCAAGTTCTTGTTTGCACTGCCAAGGTTGGAACTGGAAAGCAGAGAGTATGAATTTTGCTAAGAAATCCTAAATCACTAGGCAAGAGTTGCATCCTTTTTTTCCAGGGTAATAACTAAACTTGAATCCTATGGTGACTTCTACCAGTGCTGAGATGAGAGGTCCAGTGCATAGTTCACAGATTACTTCTTGGTTGATCAGCTTTAAATGATAAACTTTTACTAGGAGAGAGATTGTTTAAACCAAAAGAATTCCCATCCTGCACAGTTCTGAAAATCCTGCTCAAAATAGTATTAATAATGTTATTTTATAAAATTTGCAACCAGTTCTGTACTGTCATGTTAGAAATGAGGTACGAAAGAAAATGGAAATTATAGGATCAAGTATAGGTGGAATTGTCCCCAGAGGTAAATATATTTACAAATGTATATACAAATGTCAATTATGTGCTGAAAATTCATTCTAAGTAAACTCAAAATCCATAGAATGTGGTTGGAGGACTGTGTATTCAACAGACTTCTTGACAAAACTGAAACCACTTGTTCTTCCCTCATCCCCTCAGGTTTTGTTGATTTTATTCTAAAGCCCATCACAACAGTAAGCACTAGTTCTGGCAGCATAATTGTGTTTATGAGAACTGGATTAGAGACCATGTGGTTTGCTAGATGTAAAAGATACAAGGCCAATGGAGTGGTGCTCTTTTGTGACCCACTAATCTTGGGCTGTATTGAAAGGGGAGAACAGTAGAAACTGACATGGAAATAAAGCATTTCTGAAGAAAATACTCATTTTTACATGTGTGTTGTCCTTTCTGTACTGATATTGGAAAGGCTAAATGTTTTCTAAGCACTGAGAATTTCTAGACCTGAAACCATACAAAATAGAAAAGTCGGAGACAGATTGTGTATTTTCATTTTTTGGGAATAGTAAATCACATATGCTTGATAAATTAATTTTGAACTTCATCTGTCGGGAGTTAACTTTAAAGTCAATATTTGAAATTCAATTTTTTCATGGTATTAGATATTAAGGATGAATATATGTTATATAAAGCATATATGTTTATTGGAGTTTTATTTTTACATTAGTTTCACACATCTGATTTTAAGAATAATGTACTATTTTCATTATTACAGAACTTTTGTTATCATTTCAAATAAAATATGGCTGGATATAATCTGGTATGACAAGTAAAACACCAGTAAACTTTCAAGATTGGTAGCAGTAAGGAGTAGTTCATCTGATCATTAAATTCTACTTACATATTTAAGAAAATGTTAGGGACAATATTCACGCTCTACCTCATCATTCCAAGAGGGTGTACAAAAGTGAAGTGGCTTAGTGTATGAGAAATATCTAGTAAAAATTGATCCAGATTACCTGCTACCAGCCACTCTAAACTTGTAAGAGGTTAGTCACATATCCATTCAACTGTGTGCTTAATCCAAAAGCTCAGTAAACTTAGTAAATGATGGTTAAGAAAATGCTAATGGAGGAAAAGCTCCTCTCTATGCCTGGCTTCTATGAGAGTAAATATTGTTTACTAAACACATGCTTCTTTCTTTTATTTAACTTTTTCTACCCCAATAGAGGGCATAAGAGTGACAGTGATTGACATATTTATGTATATCTAAGCATATTCATAAGCTTTCCTTGCTCTTCTTTTTGATATAGAGAGCAACCAGTTAATTTTGATTTGAAAGAAAGCATTTTCCTATTCCTCTTTTACCATTAGGCTTTCATTAGATGCATAAAATACTTGATTATTGAAGTATGACATATGAATGGAATATGCCCAATATACAAGTTACTAACATTATCTGTACAATAATTAATGGTTCATATGCAATTCAATATTTCCCGTATTCCTCCTTTGCTCTATTCTCTCTACAGAGAAAAAAAGTACTATTCATTGAGCTTCAATAATTAGTCCACGGTACTGTTACACATAGATTTTACTTCCATTTTCATAGAAAGAATGACACGAGAGAGGTCAAAAATGACTAGAATAAAATAGTATTTTAAAACTTTAAACAAATACCTACTCTAAAATAGATACTTTTAAAATTAATATACAGTAGCTCATTTAGAATGAGATATTAACAAAGACATTTTCCTTTTCTTAGTTTTACTAAATGTTATAAGTAGAAAGTAAGAAAAATTATTGCTACATACTTTGAAAATGGAAAGTATTATGCATGCCTGATTTTAATAAAGAGTAAAAATGGATTCCTGATGAAAAGCTTCTGTGAAATTAATGAAAATACTTACAAAGATAAATAGGATACTTGTGGACAACCAGTGAAGAAAGTATAATTGGAAAGACTATAAAATGTCAACATAATGAATCTCTCCAACATTAGATGTTCTGTGAGCAACTATACTTTTTTATGAATGTTGTGAGTTGTTAAATCAAGAAAAGGCCAATGATGAACAAATGAACAGGCACAAGGAAGAAATAAAGGCATAGAGAACTAAATAAATGAGTAAGAAAGAGAACAGCTTTAGGGTCAAGGGAATAAACAAATTAAAACTATTGAATAACTTGTAAACTCATCAATGTTAATGAGATCTTTAGGCAGAGCATTAAACCAGTTCTATAAGATTCAAACACTGAATGTGTACTGATTTAGAGACCAAACTATACACATAAGCAAACAAATTCAGAGTACCCAGGACTGCAAAAAAAAGTTCAAATATGTGTTGGGATTAAGATTAGAGAAAAATAAATGAGAAATAAATAAAATTTGAAAATAATTAATTTCATGTTTTTAATCCCTTAAGGAAAAACATTGGAATAAAGATCAAAAATATAAAAGCACAATTTTAATTTGAATAATGACGAAGCATTTGAGAACAGTTTTGAAAATTACACAGTTTTGGTTTTTTCTTAATTCCAAAATTAATGCATGTCAAAAAGAATTTATAGAAATTAAAATACACAGTAAAATTACACCAGTTGTTTTATTTCACATTAAAACAACAGGAATAATCCCCAGTACCAAAAAAAAAAAAAAAACCCAACAGTAATAGATAGATTGTTTATAATTTACATACTTCTTATATATTCATAACTATAAATATAAAATTCAAATGTGTTACAATGTAATGAAAAGTGCACACTACATTACTGAAATGCAAAAGCAAATCAACCTTTAAGAATTTAATTTAAACCACAATAGATAAGAATCATTTTTACAGTGAAGTGTGAATTAATGGAATAATAATTTATGCACATTATTCTCCTTTTTAAAGTAAAATTAAAATATATGAAGACAGAACATTTTTTTCAATCAAAATGTTATGTAAATACATTGTTAGTAACATGATTTGAAATTTCTGAAAAAAAAATAAAACCAGAAAGTCGAGATACATTTCTTACTTACCTAAACTGAAAATTTCTATTAGCATATTTTATTGTAAAAGGAGAATAATGAAAACATTGTAGTTTGACATGAAAGAATTTTGTCTCCATCAATCCACATTTCAAACCATAAAAAAGGGTTGTTTATGATCTATCAACCAAAAGTTGAGTATTTCTCAGTCTATATGATGTGTGATATGAAATTTTTCATATAGAGATTTTTCATTTGCTCTACAAAATTGATGAATGTTTATTGTTAATGTGATTCAAATTTAAGCATTGGTTTTAATAGCGATTATTTTTACTAGGTATCCACAAGTACTTTTATTCTTATTGCTAATTGTATTTTTAATCGATATCATAGGCATAGCACTTAGAGTCATAACGTCTCAAGGCTAGGTAAAAAAAGCATTAACAATTTAGTCTTAATCTCTGCATGTCCTAGAATAAAGTGAAAACATCTTCCAATATTAATTATTAAGTTTTAAAACAGCTATCAAAGATTTAAGTAACACATTTTATTTTTCAGTAATTTAGGTATTCATTTTTAAGATGAAAACTTTTAAAATTCCAAATATCTATCTGATTCTTAAGCACTGCAGAATAGCTTTTATGGCTTATGTCTAGATGTTGCCCCAAAGCTTTATGCAGTCAAAGGTGGGGGCTTCTCAGAGGTGGCTGGATCCAGAGTGTGTGATGTTATGACCAAGGATGTGTGAGTACTAAATTAGTGCACTGATTGGTTTGGCATAGTTCTGGGTAGAATTAAGGGTCCCCCAGAGTGCCTGCAAATGTTTTCTGCCCTTGGTTCTCCCTAGCCACTGGCCCCAGGATTGGTAGCACTGGCCCTGTCCTCACCTCTACTGGGTTTTTATGCTTTTAATCTCAAGTTAGTATTTACCTCATTAGCTTCCATGATTCTGAATGGGATAGAATGAACATACACTTACTGGACACTGACAGCCCAAAAATATGTTCCAGGTTCTTGTTGTCCCAGTACACACAAAGACAGCAGCATAGCCTTATTTTTTTTGGTACTGGAGATCGAACTCAGGTCCTTGTGCTTGTAAGGCAGGCAGTGGAACCACTGAGCTAAATCCCCAGCCCATAGCCTTATGTTTTTAAAAAGTACATTCCACAGGATGGGAGTGGGGCAGCAAAAGGAAGCAAGGTGTGTTTTTTACAGAGGCAGGGCAGCTCTAGGAAATGACACAGGGAGTTATTACAGTTAGAGAAAACCATCCTTATTTCTGTCGGAGATGTGAGTTTTGTCCTTATAAGGACTTTTGTAGAACTGCCACAGCACCCAATGTCCATGGGGATGGAGTTTCAAAACCACAACACAAATGAGATTATAATTAATTTGGGTTTACTTTCAGGTGCTCAAGATAGCTTATAGTTCATGCTATATCCTTGTTTTTATTAGGTGTGGCTTGTTAGAAGCAGACACTCTGCACTCCGCAATTTAGGAAAGCTGACATTTTTAACAGCCTTTGCTTCCCAGCCCTCCTCCTGGAACTTCATGCTTCTACTTCCTGATTTAGTACTGCCAACCTCTTGGCTTGCAGAAAGGATATTGTAGGATCTATCAGCTCCACAAATGTCTGAGCCAATTTCTTGTAGAACCTCCTCTCTCTATCTGTCCATCCATCCATCTATACATCTTTTCTTTGTTCTGTTTCTCTGGGGAACCTGGTCTCTTTACTAAACTTTAATGTACTGTTTTCTTATTAATATATTATTCTAAAATCGTATAAATTAAAAACTATATATCTCTTTGAAGAATAAATCAAAATATATTTACTTTTAATAAAACAACAATTTTGTATGACATGTATGCTAAAGTAATAGGCTAAAATAGTGAAGAGTATGATGACTAATAAACATGTTATAAACACTGATATATCTAATTGTAGATTCAATAAATGTAGATAAAATTATTATTATTATTATTATTATTATTATTATTATTGTAACCGGGGTTCGAACTTGGGAACTTGTGCTTGCAAAGCAGGCAGCGGAACCACTAAGTTAAATCCCTAGCCCATTACAATTATTTATGTACTTTTTCCAATATGAACATGCACTATGGAGATTTTGTCAGAAAATTTTGAATATATATGGGAATAGTAAAGTTTAAATATTAGATGTAAATTATCCCACATAATTTGAAATAATCCAAAACATCTATGCTCCTTTTCTAGTTGAAGATAAAAAAGGAGAAATAACAAAGAAGAGGAAAATTATTTGGAAGAGATAACCTCAATGAAACAGTAAGTATACCATATATATATTTCAGATACACTAATAAAGGGCAGATCCTCAGAGTTAATTTTGATGTTAAGTCAAGTTGTTAACATAAAATATAAACAAAATATTCTATATTAAAATGTCCTAAATAGAATGAAGAAACCTTCCAAAAGATAACTATTTAGAAAAATAACCCCAGTAGTAGCATGTTTTCTATCAAATCAAATTCATAGGTAAGTTGAAAAATACATAAGCCTCAGCTAATGTACATATTTGAAAGATACTTAAATTTATACAAATAATGTTATTATACTTTGGATATATACAAAAATAACAATAGAAATACACGTATAAAGAAAAACTGGTAACAGTTTATACAACATGAAACATAGCTAAAAAGATAATGTTACTTGGATTATTACATGACATCTAACTCCAAATTCAACAATATATGTGCTTTTTAATGCATGCATGACTGCATTAGATGATAAATGAAAAATTTTACACAGAAAAGGCAATTTTCTGAGATCTGAGATAAATTTTTGAGTAAAATGTATGTGTCAAAGACCACAAATCCACTAAGTAAATTCAAAGGTAATACTACTATTCTTATTAGATTTTGGTGAGGTGATGAAGTAATAAAAACAATAAAAGAAAATGTTAAATAAGCATAACTAGAAGACAATTACAACATAAGATTTGTGTTAACATTTATTAGGAAAATTATAAAACACTGAAGACTAATGACATTGTGAACACATCACTTAAAATTTTGAGACTTAAACACAGCACTTTAAAAAAAAAGTAGTTTTTGGTTTCTCTGAAGTGTGATTCCGCTACACCACTTAATGTGCCAGGTGAGTATCAAACTTCAAGAGGCCACTCCCAGACTTCACTGAAGATTATCACTGCAAAGTGATAAACCTCACAGAACCAATGAAGTAAAATTTATAGCATCAATCATCATAAAACCATTTTAAAGAGTTGAATATTAAGCTTTACCATTTAAATGATTCATCTACCTTTATTAAAAATGCATTTTCAATGAGTTTGTTATAAAATATCAAAATCAATTATTTTACTTAATTAAAAACTTCATATTTTCCATGCTAGAGATTGATCTGAGGGCTCAGTGAATGCTAGGAAAGCACTGTACCTTGAACTATGTGTGGTGAATGAGTAGCACAAATAATATTCAAATTTTTGAAGCAGTAGTTAGTAAAACCATAAGTCTGATTTTCTCTATGTGTATAAATTAAAACCTTTTGAGAATTCATGTTTCAAATTTGAAATGATAATTACAGATGTTTAAAAAAATTCTCATCACTGAAATGCTTACGGTCTTTTCAGAAGAAGTCACTGAATTATAAAACTTTTAATATGCAGAGGTGTGCAGTAAACAATGTTCTGTTTAAAAAAATATTACTCATTGATAATGTTTCATACGTACTATGCTTACTAAATTCCTTTCCAGTTGTTTTCTAGATAGAAACAAATGGTTTGAGAATATTTTTATGTTAAATTTACATACACTGAAGTACTCAGTAAGTTAAATGCAAACCACAACTGAAATGTAGAAATTTTCTTGAGCCTAAATATTTCCCTTGAATGTTTTTCCATTCAATTCTTCATGTAATAAGCAATATTTGGTCTGATTGTTTTACTCCAATGTAAAACTTTATCTCTCCTTTATGTCTCAAGAAATGGAATTACAGAGTATATCACTCGTTGTTTGACTCTTCACTTAATTACATGCATGATAATGGATTCTATTTCATTGATAAATAGTACTCTGTTATATGTTTAAATCATAATGTGTTTATCTAATAAATTGTCAGTATGCATCGCATTCAACTTATTTCAGAGTTTTGTCTATGATGAATAAAACGCTTATATTTTTGGCATTCTCAAGCAGTGAAATTTCTTTTTTCATTTTCCTTTCGTTGGGCCTTTGTTTTTGTTTCTACTTTGGACTATTAAAATAACCTGCAACAATCATTTCTGTACAAGTTGTCAGGTTGACAAATGATTTTCATTTGTGGGTAAATACATAGAAATGAAATTAGTATATCACAGAAAACGTTTATCTTTAATTTCATTAAAAAAAAGAAAAACTTGCCTGGCCATTTTCCACATTTTCCAATACTTTATACTCTGACAAGAAAAACAGAAAGTTTTACTAGTTTCTCCACGTTTTAAATTTATTGTGCTAAACCTTTTATTTCAACATTCTAGTAAGAAAGGGGGTGTGATATATCATTGTGGGTTCATTTCCTCCCTGACTAGAGATGTTGTATAGTTTTTAATTCGTTTATTGACCACTCTTATCTTTTTCAATGAAGTATCTTATTTCTTGTTGTTGTGTCCTATTTTGGACATATTTTTTGACTTTTAAAGATTATTTTCTGATGGTTCATTGCAATTTTATATAATAGTCTTTGCTGAAATTGATATGTTATTTGTATTGCCGCCAACTTCTTGCCTGACATTTCATTTATTAATGGTGTCTTTTGATGATTAGACATTTTAATTTTAATGAAGTCAATTTAGCAAATTTTCCTCAGAGTTAATGATTTAGGTGTTTGTTGTCATTAAAAGCTTTCCTTACCATGGAGATATTCTTTGATGAGTTATGGGAGTTTGAGCAATTAGGCTAAAGTATATGATTCATTTTTAATTGTAGAGTCTGGGACATGGTACAGTTCTAGATTTATTTATTCTCTCTATTATTTAATCAGCTTTGACTTGCCCAAGCACCTTTGTTGAAAATAAATTTAGGGTTATCTCTTTTTTATCATTTCTGTTTCAGCAATCTATTTTATTTTTTGTACATAAATATCACACTTTTATGGTTACTATATCATTATAGTAATATTTAGACTCCAATTCATTCATTATTTTAATGATTTTTTAGACATTCTAGGTCCTATAAATTTACACACAAGTAATAAAAATTTGCCTTTAAAAAAAAGAAAGTCCAGTTCTGGCTCTTAATATATTAAATCTATAGCATAATTTGTTGATGATAACTTCTAAAATATGAACCATTTCACTTCATTGACTCATTCCACCTTAACATTCATTTAAATCTTTTGTAATATCTTTGCTTAATAACACTAAAATATTCTGTTAATTATTTTGCTTGACTTTTATCTAGAACATACTTAAATATTTTGGAATTTTTTTATGTTTTAAAAGTAATTTATTTCTAAAAATAATTTTTAATTTTATTTAGTACTTGAAATATATTTTTGTAATGACCTATCCTTTAACTTGGCTAAATATACTTATTCATTTTAGCAGATTATATAGAGTTTTCTGTGTAAATATGTCATTTGACAAAAACTATATATATGTATATATAGCATATATATAAATATATATATGTCATTTGACAGAAACCATATATATGTATATTGGCATATATATGTATATATAGTATATAGTATATATATATAATTTTTCTCTTGTTCTGAATGAATTCTCCCAGCCTTATAGAGACTTATAAAGGAAGATGTCTTGGATAATATTGTGTAGATCTATTGATAGTGGATATTGCCTCATTTCTACTTTAAGATTAGAAATTTAATATTTCAGACATAACTATAATATTTGGCTCTTTCATGGAGGTAAACTTTTTCTGACTGAATTTTTCCTATTTGCTCAGTTTTCATAAGCAGGATTATTACATTTTGCCATATGCTTTACTGTACCTAATGAGATAATATGTAATTTGTTAGTATAGAGACTTATATGATGGTTTTTCAAAGTAAGCTAACCTGCATTGGATTGCTAACATATAATTGAAAATGATATATTGTCAGCTTGGTATGTGCCTGTCTTTGATTTGCTAAAATTTTCTTGATATTTCACATATGTTTTCATAGGAGATAGCTCTAGTTTTCTCCACCACCTCCTTCTCTTCTCCTTCTTTTATTGTGTATTGCACGGTAGGCACCAGGGCCATAAGACACACATAAACACACACAAACACACACATGCATGCATACAACTTGGATATCATCCATTATTCCTTATTTTCTAGAGTTGATATGAAACTAGCATTTTTTACTTGAAGAACTATTTTTTTTTTTACCAGTACACATATGTAGTACATAATATTTATGTTTCTTGTGAGGAATGGGTACATGTACATAATATCTTAATTATGTTTTATCCGCTATCCCTTCCCTCCTACCTCAATCCATCTATGTCTCGATCTCCTTTCTTTTTGTTTGTGTATCTTTGCAGTATGGAATGTTCACATCTTAATCCCTTTTAAAAATCCCCTTTCTTTTCCCTCTCTCACCCCTCCTTCCATCTCTTGGCTGCTGTCTTGTTTGAAAAAGATTTAACTCCATACTTCCTATGATCTAACATTAATTCCTTCTTCAATGTATCAAGAAATTCACCAGTAAAGTCATCTGGGACTGAAGCTGTGGGAAATGTTGCTATTACACATTTAAATCATTATCAGACATACAAGTTTCCCATTTTTCCATTACTCTACATCAATTTCAGTAGGTTGAGCATTCAGAAATTTTTTTCACAAAATTTGTCAAAGGTTTTTCATAAATTTTATATTATCTTTGAAATAACTCTAGTTTTAAATATTCCACTATTTATTCTGTATATTGGAATTTTCTATTCTTACCCCTTTTTGGAGAACAGCTTTGCTAAGGGATTTTTTTCATTAAAATTTCAAAATATAAACCTTTGTCTTTTTAATTTTCTTATTTAAATTTATAAATTATTCATATTCCTTCATGTGTATTGTTTACTTACTTCTTTTTACTCTGGGTTTCTATATTTGTTCCTAGCTATTTAACATGAAAATTTAGCTTACTTATACTTAAACTTTCCTTCTGTTTCAAATACTTTCAATTCATACAGATTTTTAGTATCTTTAGAGAACAGAAAATTCTGTTAAGACTTACTCTGATATTATGAGATGTAGAACAATTATTTTCTAGCTTTGTTTTTTATTTTTTTTACATATAATTTCTTCACTAATTTTAAAAAATTCATCAAAGGTCAAAAGTTCTGAAATGTGAAATAAGTCATTCAATTATTAATATTTTAGTAGTGAAAGTATTTAATTTCTATATACATATTTATAAAGCTGAAATATTCTTCTTTTTATTTTCACTTCTGTCAGGAAATATTATCAACCACTATACTGACAAGGACTGAAACAAGATTTTCATTGGTATAGATTGTGCTACATATTAATTCAAAAAGAAAAAGATAACTTGTTATGTTCTATATAATTTATAAAACTTTTCATGACATATTTGTTGTATATGTAACCTAATTTTATGATGATGAAACTGTTCATCACTAGATAAATCTGAAAGAAATTGAAGCTGTATTAACAATGAGAGTACCAAGTAAAAAATTTACTATCTGAAATCTTAAAATATTTCAATGACATTTTAAAGTAAATTTCTCTGAGGAAAGAATATTTTAAGTAGGACTACAAAATATGACTAATCCAGACATGTTCAACTCTAATTAAGAACATTTGTCACTGATAACCTGATTCTTTTTCTTATAATTGCCACTGCATAAAAATGTCTGATCGACATAAATGTTTGATTAGTAAAACATTTTATTACTTATAGTAATGCATAACATAATTGGCTCTGTATGCAGAAGATAGTGTTTTTGTGAGCACTATAGTTACACAGTGAAATGTTAATTAAAACGGAAGTTGTAAACTGTTTGTTCCAAGTTCAATTACTTAATTATGGAATTAAAACAATATAAAGCTAAATAATTTTCCACTTCTACTCTCCCTGGTATTCTAAAATGCTATCCAAATGATTTTCAAAATGATTAGCATTGCTCTAACTGTCATGATCTGCAGATTGCCAGGTTATTGAAATCTCCAAACAGCTCGTAGGTATTTTTTTTATTCCCCATAGCAGCAGTCAGTGTACCACTGCAACATAGCAATATATGTAAGTACATATTTTGGAAGCATTAGAATGAAAAAGTTATTGTCTTTCTTTTTTGAAAATTGCTACTATAATACCACAAATCTTTGAGTCTTATTTACCTTGGTTTGCTTTCCAGTAGACCTTATTGGTTCATAAAGATTTTACCATGTAGCACGCTTTTGAATAATGCTTTGAAAGGCAAATGCTTTGAAAGTTGGCTAAGCTAAGTTCCAGTTGTGAATTCACCACTTTCAATCACTGCATGGAATAGTGCTTATAAGGGATTATATTTAAAACCAGCACACATCTTTCTGCCCATAGCAATATTATTTTTCTCATGAATTACTACTAGGTGATTAAAAATATTAAATGATATGCGTTTCAATAGTAAAATAATTATATGGTTGACTATATCCAGAAATTAGATCCATTCATTTCATTATGTTATGCATAACTTTTTAGCTTGTCTAATGCTATGGAACAAGAAAAACAAACAATTAATCTGAAAATATGTGCTTATGTCTGTTCATAGCATAAAAATGGACTACCTTTAAACAGAGATTACTTTACATAAAATTTCAATAGATGAGATAAAATGGCCCATCAACAACTTTAGAATACAAATGGGAGAAATAATTCTTTCTGTTACTTATTTTTACAACATCAAATTTTACAACAGTATGATGCTATTGTTGGCATTGTCTATTATTTTATATGGCCTGAAGTTAGAATAGCTCTCCTCAATACAGGCAAAATGCATGTTCCAAAGAATTTTACATACTTTAAAGAATGTGGAGTTACAACAATGACAAGTTGCACACTTGGAACCTATTTCCTGGTATTTGTAACATTGTAGTTTTTAGAAATTTGGTCTCAGGGCTGGTCTACATGAAAAAAAGTGTGCAACGAAAGCGATGGTATACCACTTCAGAGATAAGGTTATAAAGACGGTGGAGTGTTTCTTGGGCTTTCTTGCTTAAGTGTACTCTCTGTATTAGGGTCAGCTATGAGAGGTGATCAATGTGGCAAGTAACAAAAGCCTCTCCGCCAAAGTCATGTGTGGAAGCTGCGAGACAGTTTCTCCAGCCCACTGGACCTTATATTAGCGGAACCCCGAACTGCAGCTTGACCTCAACTTGTGAGTGACTCTGAATCAGAACGTTTCAATAAATCACTCTTGAATCCTTCATTCTGAGAGTCTATGAAATACTAAATGTTTGATCTTTTAAGCTGCTAAGTATAAAATAATTTGTTATACAGCAACATATAATGAATATAATAGGGAAGTAAGTTTGAAGTAATTAAGTACAAATATATGTTTAATATATTGAAATCAATATTTATCTCTTTCCACCCGGCCCTGTGTTAGGAACCTGAACTACTGCTGTTATTTATATGATTGTGCGTGACTCAACAGGTTTTTCACTTGAGGGTAATCTTGGAATAGTGTATAAGGATATGTTTGATAATATCGTAATGCTGCAAAAAACCTTAATGTTGATAACTTTAGTAACACTTTAGCAATAATGTATCAAAATTATTCCTCTATTCATCTAGTATCCAAAACTATTCCTTGACACCATAGCCTCTGAAGATGTAACATCTGTTGTTACTAAAATATTTGCTTTTGCTTTTGGCATTTTTAATGACTTCTTAGGAAGATTTTGAGGTTTTAGTGTATAAGCTACATGAATATTAAATTAATCCTACTACTCCTTTAGTAGTTCTATTTTGGGAGTTTTAAAAATGTCATTTGAAGTTAAAATTCTTCACTTAGACACTCATCTAACATGTTTTCTAAATATGTGGAAATAACACTAATCTGCTTGACTTTCAAGTGGTGACTTGGACATTAGGAAAATACACACATTACCATGAGCAAAAAAATCTGCTCTGAATTTTTTGGCTTTTGATTTATAAATATTATTTTCATGCTTTACTGAAGTTTTATCTCTGATCATCCTATCAACTGATTTATTAATGTAGAAAATACAAAGATATATCACGTTTTATTTCTGTAAAATCACTGTTTATCATATACAATATAAGTAGATATTTATCATGTTCACTCAAAATATGTAAGTTTAATATTCATTAGAAGTAGCATAAAATTAGTTTATTAGTTTAACTTGCTATAAAATAACAGATTATACAGAAATCTACTCTACAAATGAAGTATCTTAAATAATTCAGAGAAACCCATAATGTAGGAGTAAATTGTTTGAATGTTCCAAGGTTTATCATACTATGTTCATTAAAGTAGCCACTTTATATGCTTCATTAAGAACCCAGCTGGCCAATCAACCTCCAAGTTTAATTTTCTGTTCATATTTAAGAGAATATAATTTTTTTTCCTTGAAGAAATAGTTAATTTATCTACTTAATATGGTCTACAATTTGAGTCTGAATAACTCATACATATATATATCACAGATGGTGAAGTTTTCAATGGTTATATATTTGATATTTTCTATACATATCATATTTAAAAGTATGATGCACAGTATAAATTCTAGATATTTTGGAGTATAAACATGAAACTGATGAACTAGAATTAATATGACAAATTTTAATGCTTTCTGTTCTTTGATGATCTTGATAGTTTGGATGAATGCTGGACAGAAATTTGTATAATTATTGTTCAGTTAGAATTTTCAATGTTTTACTCCTGGTTAGATTTGGGTTATATATTTCTGTGTTGCAGTATCGAAATTTTGAATAATTATATATTCTCTTGCTACATCACATTTAAAAGTTTAATACACAATACAATTTCTATAATTTTGGAAGATAAGCATTTCTGATTTCATTGATAACCACATGGTATGTGGAAGACATTTACTTATTTACTTATTCTGTTAAAGGGTATTTTATAAAAAATAGGGGTCTTGCTTTCTATATATAACTATGAACACACTGTTATACATATAATCAAAGACACTATGTTTTAATGCAATGGGTTTGATGGTAATTGGTGATGCAACGGCATCATTAAGCAGTACATTAGGACATTCCGATTCACTCCTTTACATTTCAAGCTTAAAAGGCCATTACATTCTTAATGACCCTAACTGATGAAGGCAGAAGTTTTCCTCTCAAAGGAGAGTCCAGGGCTACAGTTGTGTCTTCTGATTTATATACTAACTGGATGTAGTTAATTATAAAATTCCAATGTTTAGTTCAGAAAAGCAGGGTGGATGCTACTTTTTTCTTTGGCCATCATTCCTGAGGAAATGTCCAATATAATTTCAATTGTAAGTTTCCATGATAAAGATCTATGAGTTCAAATTTGTATATTGTAAAGCAAAGTGTTCTTGGTAAGATACGAAAGTGGAACTCAAATTATTTCTGTGACTGAAGATAAAGCAACTCAAAAATTTTAAGAGTTATTATTCTTGCAATATTATTGGTCAATTGCTCTTGAATGCCAAAAATTGTCACTTGATTATTCACATGTACAGTGTGGATACCTTCATAATTGATTCACTCAGCAAGAAAACTGAAGGAACTTTACCTTGCTAGTTGTAGTTCATTATTGAAAACTAGGGAACTTTAAATTTCCATCTTACTGTTTTGCTCAATTGCCTTGGTTTATTTGCAGTTTCTCTCTTTTATTTTATAACAGCTTTCCATGTTGTTTTCTATTTGTCCTGAATTGTTTTTATTACTCTGTTTTATGAAAAGAATTAAAGGGTTCATTATCAGGGCCTCTGAATACAAAAATGCTTTCTCTCCCCTGCACCATTCCATGCTGCAATAAACCAGAAGCAAATAATTTCAAAGATTCTCATTAAAAATATAGGAAGGTGGAAATTCATTTGTTTTAATTTATTTAATAATGGGCACTCTGTTGGTATGAGCTACATAAAACCTTTCTTCAAATGTCTTAGCTTGGAAAGATCAAAATAATTTATAATTGTACTGTGATAAATGGCAACATGAAACCAAAATACTCACAAAAATTGATGACTTTTCAAATTGCAAAAAAGACTTATTTTTAAACATCATTTTTGGATTCTTACAGGAAAAATTAAAATATGTCTGGGAAAAGCCTAAGTAACATACAGAATACACTCCTAATAATATTAAAATTCTGAATATTCTTCTTGAATGAGATACAGTAATTCTATGTTTCCCCCTACTTTTCTGTTTTCTCTTATTCTTGAAGATCTACTATGGATAAGAAATCCTCCACTCTTACATGTTTTATAGTTTGATTATCTTCAGTTCAACAAATTACTAAGTATATTCAACAGTGCAAGAATATTGCTCTTAGATTTTTCTCTTTCTATATGCAGTCTCCTTACTCTGTAATACATTTTTGCATTGTCTTTTGCTATGCATGCCTTTTATGATTGGATCCTGCTTATTACTGATACTATGAGAAAGAAGTACCTGAAATAACATTTAAAATACTCTGCAGTTTATGTTCGTATTACTTAGTTCAGTGTTTCTGTTTCTATAGAATCTGATTACTCACTACTATTCTTGTTGCATATTAGCATTCTTCATCAAGGCTCCATTCAAACCAAAATTATCTCTGAAAATGCATGCTTCTTCACCTCCTATATTTGCCCTAGAATGTTCCTTCCCAGGTATATTCTCCTCTTCTTGGTTTTATCAAAATTTATTGCATTCCTTAATTTAATTTTTACCCTCTCATTATTCTTTAGCTAAGTAGCTATATTTCAGGGAAATTCCCTCAGCTAAATTTCCTGAGTATCCACAGGCTTGCCATTTATTTGTAAATTAATTCAAAAGCACAGAGTTGAATAGTTATAGAAACTTTTATTTTTAGGCCTTGCTACATAAAAGGACTGTAAGGAGCTAAGTTTTAGAAAGTGGTGTGTATGTATGCATATATTTTCATCCTTCACTCTTAGAAGAGTTTTGCCCTATAAAAATCTGTTCATAAATTGTTTATATCTTGTTAAATTCATCAATCAATTCTATGTGCTAAGTACCCAAAAATGAAAAAGAAAAATTGTCTCTAGTAAATGTGATAGAGGGACAAAACCCATGCAGAATGTTGGTATTTTCATTTCTTTCTTTAATTTGAACACTGTAGAGAGAGGAAAGGAGAAAATGGTACACAAAGGTAACATAGGATTCAATTTTTTAAGGAGGAATACAAGTTTGGATTGTATGGACTATTCTATTAGAATTATGAAACCTAGCAAAAAATCAAAATGCATCTCTGAATAACTAAAGATAATGTTTGAAAAGAATTTATTTAATAAGATAATGAGTTTAAAATTAAACTAAGTAATGTACTATAGAATATAGAAACAAATATATCCACAAATGTAATACACAGGGAAAATATAATTTTCAAGAGTAATAATGAATAAGAACTCAAAATTTTCTTACTGATTCATTCTTGAAATATAGTAAAACTAATGCACACCTCATTTATATATGTCTACCATTATTTTATTAGGTGAAATAAAAAAGTCTTCAGTTATAATCTTCTAATAATGTCATTTTCTAAGAAATTCAGTTATATACCTATTTGTATAGTTGATGTCTAATGTAAAATTATGGTGGAATAAATTGAGGGAAAGATAAAAGTTGAAATAAGAAAGCTCCATTGTTTTAGAGCTCAACATTTTTCACAAGAATAAATAAACTGATGATGCATTTAGGTATGATTTAAAACTTAATTGGACCACAACATGACAATTGTAGTGGTCCTCATCTTTAGGTATTTGAAGATGTAATGTTAAAAATTAAAATAGCAGAATTATTCAAGCATAATTGATTACCATTGTACCCACTTGACACCCAGATGAAGAGGCCAAAAGCTACACAATTTGCTGCTATAACAGATTCATCCTAAATGACACTGTATTTCATACGTTTTTATTTGCATACTTTTTTACAATTAATTTGTAACCTCATGTTTTAATATTTTCTTTTTGGAGAAAAACATGTAGATTACGTTTCTTTATTATAATTAGAGTATAGTTAAGTTCATTTTTCTGTGTGCACCAAGGTTGAATAATTGTGTTTTTGTTTTGTTTTTATATTTTATTTTCTATTAGAACATAGTTGCACCAAATAATCTATACATCTATCATGGAAGATGTATACAAAGATGTAAATAACACATTGTAATTCATTTTTTCCCTTCCTCTATTCTCCCTCCAACAATTCTTCCCTTCCCTATTTACAAAAGGTTTGTTTTTATTTTTTCTTTCAATCTTTTTTTTCTTTAAATCTCTTTACATTTTCTTCCCTCCCCCACTCCCTTTTTCTGTTCCCCTTCCCATTTGAACAAGTTCTTCCTTTTTCCCAATATCTATCCCACATCTTGCTCCTTATTTATACTTTAGGTTTCTCACACAAGTGAATCAATGTGATGTTTAAACTTGTGTGCTTGGTTTATTTCACTCAAAATTATTATCTCAAAGTGCATCCATTCACCTAAAAATAACTCAAATTTGCCATCTTTTATTTGCAGAGTAATACTCCATTGTATATAAATTTCACGTTTTCTTTAACCAGTCATCTGTTGATGGGATATGAGCTGTTTCCAAAACGTAGCTATTATAAATTGTGCTGCTATAAACATGGGTAAGCATATATCACTGTGTAATGGTCACTTTAACTCTTTCCAGAAATTTTCTAGAAATGGAATAGCTGGGTCATATGGAACTTCTAGATTTTTTTTTTTTGAGAAATCTTTATACTGATTTTCATAGTGGGTATGGCAATTACACCAACAATGGAGGTTTTTGGTTTTTTTTCTACCCACATCCTAGCCAGCATTTGTTATTGGTTGATTTCTTGATGATAGCAATTTTTTCTCTAGTCAAATGGAATCTCAGTGTTATTTCAATTTTTATTTCTTGAATGATCAGCGGTGTTAAGTTTTCTTTCATGTATTTATTGGGCATTTGTATTTTATCACCTGTGAAGTTTCTATTCATTTCAGATACTCATTTTTGGATTGGGTCTGTAAGCTTGAGGGATCTAATTTTTTTAAGTTCTTTATATAGTCTTATTATTAGTCCTCTATATGAAGAGTACCTGGCAAAAGATTTTTCCCATTCTGTGGATTGTCTCTTCACTCTGTTGGTGATTTATTTTGCTGTGCAGAAGCTTTTTAATTTGGCAAAATCCCATTTGTTGAATCTAACTTTTCCTGTGCTACTGGGATTTTGTTAATAAAGTCATTTTCTATACCTATGTCTTCATGAGTTTTATCTATTCTATCTTCCAGCAGATTATTTCTGTATTAACATTTAGATCTTTGATACACTTTGATATTAGTTTATAGTGAAAGATATGGATCTAGGTTTTACCTTTGGCATATGGATAGCCAGTTTTCCCAGGAACATTTGTTATAGAATCTATCTTTTCTCCATTGGAGGTGTTTGGTCTTTTTGTGAATGATAGGTTAGCTGAATGTACTTGGAGATGTTTCTTCATCCTCTATTCTTTTCCATTGACCCACAAGTCCATTGTATTGCCAGTATCATGCTGTTTTTATCACTGTAGCTATGTAATATAACTTGAATTCCAGAGTTATGCTATCCCCTGGTTTGGTCTTATTCCCCAGAATTAGTTTTGCTATTCTAGGTCTTTTCTGGTTCCATATGAATTTTAGGATTTTTTCTCTAGTTCTATATTGGTATTTTTATTAGAATTACATTAAATCTGTATAACAGTTTTGGAAGTATGGATACTTTCATTATATTGGTTCTGTCTATCCATGAACAGGCGATATCATTCCATTTTTATGTCCTTTTTGATATCCTTTTTCAGAGAACTATAATTTTCATTGCAGAAGTATTTCACTTTCTTGATCAGGTAATTTCTAAGTAATTTATTTCTTTCAGTCTACTATGATAAGTGTTGTTTCCCTAATTTTTCTCTTGGTGAGTTTGCTATTGGTGTACAGGAATGCTATCAGTGTACAGGATGTTTTGGGGGGCTTTTTCTTCTTTTTTTTGAGGCCTTGAACTCATGGTGATCCTTCAGCCTCCCCAGTGCTGGGAATAGAGGAGTGTGCCACCACACCCAGCCCTGATTTAGAGTGTTGATATGTGTCCTGTTATGTTGTCAAATTTAGTTATTAATTCTATGAGTCTTTTGGTATTTTGGAGGGTCTTTTATATAGAAGATCATGTTCTCAGCAAATAATGATAATTTAATTATTGCTTTCCTATCCATATTTCTTTTATTTCAATCTCTTGTCTGATTGTTCTGGATAATGTTTTGAAGACTGCCTTGAAAAACAGAAGAGATAGTGGGCATCCTTCTCTTGCTCGTGATTTTAGAATGAAAGCTTCCAGGTTGTCTCCATTTAATGTGTTGTTCATTGTTGGTTTGTCATACATGGGTTTTATCAGGTTAAGATAAAGATCCTTTACTCCAATTTTATTCAGGTATTTATCATGAATTAATATTGGATTTTGTCAAATGCTTTCTTTGAATCTATTACAATGATCAAGAGGTTTTTTTCTATAAGTTCTTGAAAATATCAAATAACTAGAACAATCTAATTTATGTTGTGTGAAAATCCCTAAGCATTATTGATGGTACTAGAAAAATTTATTTCTTATTCAAGATACATATCCCTTGTGAATAGACACTTCTCTGTTTATTGGATTCACTCAGGAGCCCTAGATATTCCACCATAAGTTTTCATGGTTCTCTTTAGCAGGGAAGAGAAATGGAATATCATGACCAATTTTTGAAATATTTATACTTCATGAAACTTCTCACATTGTTTTCTTAACTTCAAAAGATGTAAAAAGTAGATATTCTTTTGAAAGAAAGAAATATTACTGTTCACAGCAATAGTTGCCAAGGTAGCTTTATAATAATCTGCAGATTTGAATTGTCAAATGAAATATTTATCTCACATTTCATTTTTAATAGTGAGCATTAGGTAACATAGGGAAAACTAGGACTATATATGTATATGTTGTATGTATAAAAGTAATGTAAGTAATGTATCAAAATTTTATGTATTACCTTGACTGGGCCCTGTGGTGCTCAGGTATGTGATTACAAATGATTTTTTGAGGCTGTTTCTGCATGAGATTAACCTAAGAATTGTTACATTAAAAAAAGCAAATTGCATTTCTCAATCTGCATGAGCCTCATCCAACCCACTGAAATACCAAATAGAATAAAATGACAGAATAAGATAAAATATTCACCATCTTTCTAATGGTCTTTGACATATTTGTACCTAGAGTGCATTTAAATTAAAACAAACATACACATATATGCGTACACACACACACACACACACACACACACACCCGTTTGGAATATTTTTCTCTGGAGAGCCAAAACAAATACAGACTTTGGTACCACAATAATTTCAGAGAAACACAAGGCAAAAGATAAGTTTTCTGAGCTTGTTCTGGGGTTTCTGGAATTGACTCTCTATTCTCATTAGATTTAAAGTTTCTAACAGCTCCATTTCTAGCAGTAAAGAGAGCACTGACTGTCCATGAAGTCATCTGACAATAGAGTTGTGTGAAATATTTCTATTGAATACTTCTAGTCAATCTCTTTTAAGAAGCAATAACCTAGGTGATTACATTTATAATACTTGTAAGTATTTTTGCAAATGAAAACACATAATGAGGCTGGCTGATTGCTCCTAATGTAATTGGACAAGTAATAAAAGAAAAACTGAGTTTATTGATTCAAATTACTAGATTAAGATTAATTACTAGATTAAGTGTTGTATAAATGACGAGATGGCCTTTAAGTGGGCCCTGAAGTAAGCTTCTATTTTTGGTAGGTATAAAAGAATTGCAAAAAATCAAACAGAGAATTTTATTCTGCAAATGGCTAAATTGTAGTAGAAGTGGAAGTTTAACCTAACAAAGTTATCTACTCTCTAACAGAAGGGATTGATTGAGAAAAAATGAGGAATTAAAGTTAGAATGTCAATGTATGTGGAGACAGTAATGAAAATTGGGGCATTGAGCTCTTATATATCTTCTCAGCCAGTAAAAAATTAAGCCCCTCAACGCCAAGGGAAAAGAACCCCCCAAACCCAAAGGAAGTAGTTTCTTTAAACCTCAATGTAAGCAACCACACTATTCTCCTCAGATTTTGTCCCACTACCATCAATTCAGGTAATTAATCCTACAATGACTGAGGGAAATGTAGTTGGCCCTTCTGATGCATTTTCTATGCAAGGCAATGCTCGTTCTTCTCGACACCCAGCCCCATAATTCATCTTTTGCTTCTAATCCTAGAAAACTAGACTCAAGTCCCAGCAGACCTTTAAATGTAAAGTTCAAAATGTAACCCATGAGGAAATGTGCCAGACTAAAAATTTTGTGGGGTTGGATGTGTATAGGTAATACACAAAGTAAATAAATTTGAATCAGGGCAACTTTAGTGATATGGAGAGCAGGTTAGCATTATTGTTACAGTCTAGCGCCAGGAAGGGCTATAACAGCTTAGATTATTGACTGAAATATGGACCAAAAAATGGCCTACAGTAAGTGAAATAGAAATGTCAGACACTGCTTGGTTTCATATGTACAAAGAGACTCAAAGTTTTGGGTGTTTGGAATGCTATAGTATGAATTTGTCATTTAAGACCAATGGGAGATTCCAGAAAATATACTCCACTTATGCTGTGAACAATAAATTTGTGAAAAATTCTGTGGCATCTTGTAAAGCTCTATGGTTGTCCTCTCTTAGGACAGAATTTATAGTGATAATGCAGTCACTAAATTGGGAAACCTAAAAATGGAAGTACTTGGATCCAGTGCTGGCAGTACCCAAGTGGCTGTGTTCAGTCTCCAAAGGCAAGTTGAATGTAGTTACCATAAGGGTAGCCTGGTAAAAGCTATGAGCAGAATAGTCTGAATTTTGCAATACTACAGCACTGATTACTTGATCATAGTGTTTGATGAGGTAAAATAGATAAGAAGGAGCTATGGTTTTTGTTCTAATTTGTCTCACAAAGTTCATGTTGGCAAGTTTGGTACCAGTGTGGCAGTGTTGAAACTTTTAAAAGGTGGAGCTAAATGCAAGGTGATTTAAGTCATGGGACCATCACCACAGAATGGATTCATGCTAGTCTCAGTGAATGAGTTTGTTCTTGCAAGGGTAAGTTGTTATAATACATAGCTACCCTTGTTTGTCCCTTTCTGCATATGACTGATTCCTTTTTTGTTTCTGTTGCATCTTGTCACACAAACAAAGGCTGACACAATGATGCTTGGCCATGAGAACCATAAATGAAACAAACAAACTTTTTGTTTCATTTATGATTTTTTTTTTTTTTGCTGTACTACGGGTGAAATTCAGGCACTCATGTATGCTAGGCAAGTGCTCTAATACTGAAATACACCCCCAGCCTTTCTCTTCTTAAAAACTGTTCAGGTACTTTTAGTAGCCACAGAAAATGAACTACAATAGATTGACTAAGTTCTTATTTACTACTTATGAGTAGAAAGGATCCAAGTCAAATGAACAAAAGTCTGAACTTATGAAGAAGAGATAATAAAAACAGTCATGGACTCTCTCTTAACTTTCAAACTAAAATCAATTTACAGATCCATGACCTCTTCCATGAAGGGAAGTAGAGCTTTTCATTAGGGTAATTATACATTCAATGTGAAAATTAAATAATCAGACCTTTGTAATTGGACTACTGGATCCTGGCTCTGTACTTATGCTAATTCTAGCAGGCAAAAATATCATTATGGCCTTACAGTCAGAATAGGAAATTATACAGGCCAGGAGATCAATGGATTTTATTTTAGGTGCATGTTTCCATGGGTCTAGTGAGTCTCTGACATAATTTTGTGGTTATTTCCTTTACACCAGAAAATATCATTGGAATAGACCATCAGCTAGAAGGATCACCACAGTGTTTCTTATGCTTTCAATTGATGACTACTGCGGTAGACAAAGTGAAAGTGAAATCACCAGAAATGCCTCTACCTAGCTAAATAATAAGCTAAAACAATACCACGTTCATGGAGGAAATACAGGCCTACTTTTGATAGCTTGAAAAATGCAGCTGTAGAGATTCCCACCATATCTTTATCCAACTCACCTAAACAGCTTGTGCTGAAAACAGAGGGGCGTGGGAAGATGACAGTGGATTATCACAAGTCTAACCAGATGGTGACTCCAATTGCTGCTGTACCAGATGTGGTTTCAGTGGTTGAGCAAATCTTTACTTCTCCTTGTATTGGCACACAGCCATTGAATAAGCAAATGCCATTTTTCTAGATCCATTACTATCAAAGTGATCCATTAGAAGTAGTTTTCTTTCAACTGGTAAAGCCAACAGTACACCTTCCCTATTCCATCTTAGGGCTATTTTGACCCCTCAGCAATATTTCATAATTTATTTTAAAAGAATTGATCAACTTTCCCTCCATAAGCTGCAACATCGGTTCATTACATTGATGCTGTTATACTTATCAGACCTGGTAGAGTAGCAGCAACAACTGTTCTACTTTTATTTGTTGACTTAGAGAGTGAGAAATACATTTTCTAACTCCTGACTAAAAATTAGGAAATTTGCTGAAATTTCTAGGGCTTTTGTAGTTTGAGGCATGTGAAAATATACATTCTAAGGTGAAGGAAAAGTTATTGCAACCGACTTCCCCTGTAACAAACTGAAAGGCATACTATCCAATGGGCCTATTTAGATTTTGGAAGCAAAATACTTCTTATATGGGCTTGTTAACCTGCTACAATGGTGTCTGAAGTGTCAGCAGCAGAGAGAGAGGCTTTGTGGAGCCTATGGCAGATTCTTATAAGTGAATCGTTTTTCAGTGCCTTATAATTTTGGAGAAGACCCTACTGTTATCTGTAGATAAATATCCTTCTGAGAATCAGTCCATTACTTGCTACTGGGCCTTAGTAAAAACTGAACAATTAAATATGCATCACCAAGTTATCATACAACCATAGTTACCCATTATGAATTGATGTTATTTAGTCCACAAACCATAAACTTAGTCCTGCAGACCAGCATTAGATCTTCAAATTGAGGCAGTCTACATGTGAGCGGGACCAATCAATCCCTGAAAGTATAGGTAAAACCTTACTTAAGTTTTTCAACAGTGCTTTGACAGAAAAGAGGAAGAATAACAGCTCAGTTTAGAGGCAATTCTGCATGATACACACAAAACATCCTGAAGCAGACAGCTGCTGTACTTTATTTCCTGTCTGGGACTTTCTTGAAAGACAATGGGTAGACAGTGGGTAGACATTGCAGTGGGTAGAGATTCAAGTAGCAGAAGTGGCTGTTCAATTTGCTCCAAAAGAGAAATATTCAGGTATGTGATTACATACTGGTTCATGGGCTCTAATCAATAATTTTGCTGAGTGTAGCTAGAGGGTTGGAAGGGATATAACTGAAAATTTGAAGGCAAGAAAATTTGGGGCTTAGATTTAATAACAGATCTCTGAATGGTCAAAAAGAAATTGTGATGTTATTTTTTGTCCTCTGTGATACTTCTTAAAGGGTGGCCTCATCAGATAAATATTTTAATAATTAACAGAATATGGTGACGAATTTTATGTATATCAGCCTCACTAACCAACTACCGCTGTGGTCATTCAATGGGCTCAAGAATAAAATGTGCTTGGTCAGTTTTCTGTTGCTGAACAAAGTACCTGAGAAAAACAACTTAAAGGAGAAAAGGTTTATTTTGGCTCAGTCTTGTAAAGATTTCAGTATAGGTATTTTAGTGAGGCAGAACATCGGAGTGGAAGGACATAGCCGAGAAACCTGGGAAGCAGACAGTGAGTGTTCCTGTGAAAGCACACTGCTTCCTTCTGTTTCTGATCCATCTCAGCCGCCATTGTATTGGATGGCGCTAGCCACGTTCAGAAGAGATCTTCCTCCTCACTTTGCTTCTCAGGTGCCAATCATTCTTGAGCACATCACAGACACACCCAGAAGTGTGCTTTACTAATTTTCTAGACATTTCTAATACCAGTCAGGTTGACAAGCAAGATTAACCATCATAAAGTTCCTGGCGGCAATTATGGAGAATAAGCATGAGCTGAAAATCACAACTTCTTACAAGGCCAGGGTTACCATTGTCATATTGATTTCCCAATCTGTTAACAGCAGAAATCAACACAGATTCCCTTAAACGGTACCAAATCTCAGTGTAATCGGCCAGCGACTTGTTGGCAGAGTAATTACACTGGGCCCCTTCCATGATAGAAGGGGAAACATTTAGGTTTTCTTTGTCATGTTATATCCACTTACTATATAGATAAACTAGCCTTTCCTGAATGTAATATTTCTGCCAAAACCACCCATTGACTTATAGAATGTCTTATCAACTCGTGTGTCATTCCAAACAGCACTGTTCTTATCTAAAAGCATGATCAACAGCAAAATAAGCATGGGCCATGTTAATAGAATTTAGTGGCCTTCCTATGACCCCAGTATTCTTTAAACTGACTCATGAAATTGCCCTTTGAACACTCAGTTAGAGCCCAAGCTAGGTGGTAATACTTTGCATCACTAAAATAATGCTTTCAATAGGCTTTATGTTCTCTTAATCAGCTCTACTCTATGATATCATTTCTCCCAGATAAATTGTCTTATTTCAAGATACTAAAACAATATGCTAGTTTGCTCAACAATGGAAAATTATTTCTCAGAGTTCTGGAGGATGAAGATATGAGATTCAGGTATCACAAGTGTCATATTCAAATGAGAGCCCTCTTCATGATTACAGTTGTTTGGCTTCTCATTGTTTCCTTATATAGCACAGAAAAAAAATAGCTAATGCATTTATTTCTTATATAGGCACTCATCTCATTCATGAGCTCTCTATGGTAATAAACTAATCATTTCCCATGTACCTTAAACCCAATTATAATATTGGGACTATGGTTTCAACATTAATAATAGGAAAGACAATTCAGGCTAATGCAGGCAGGATTCACATGTCCAAGAATCAAGATGTGGAGATGGTAGTAGTGTCATGCATTACTCCTAGAGACTCAGTAGCAAATATTTTGCTTTCTGATTCCATGAATTTATGAGTAATCTCTGCTTTCAAACTCATAGTTCTGAATTAATAGGAAAATTAACGAGTTATTTAGTTGGCTTGATCAACAGATTTTGAGTCCCATGGGGAAATTTGATAGTTATTTCATAAAAGAGGTTGAGAAAAAGATTTCTGGATTATAAGATAACTTAGAATATCACTAGTAATGCTATTACCAGTGATTAAGGTCAATGGAAACTAGTGAACAATCCAGGTAGAACTACTAAATGTCTAGGATCCTTAGAAATGAAGGTTTGGTTCTTCATACAGGTAAAATCCACAAAATGAGGTGCTTAATGATGGTAATGGAATATGTATTGTAAGGAGATAATTATAAATACCATCTTTCACCAATTGATCAGTTACCCAAACAAGGACTAAATTTCTGTAATTACTATTATTTTATATGTGTATGTTTGTATATGTGTAGAAAAACAAATAGATAATGTTTCTGTTTTCTTTCATTTCTTATTTTCTGGTGCTGTTACAGAAGATATATTGACTTTGTATCACATTGCTTAGCTATTATTAATTTCACATCATATACAAATTACAGAATAGAAAGGAAAAATAAACTTTACTCAAAGACTGTCCCTTGATTTGGGAAGAAAGTTGAACAGTTTTCTATTTTCGTGGGGCAAAATGACAAGATTGTTATATCGTACAAGATATAATTGAAACCTCATCAATTTCTTTGGATACAAAATATCATTAAAAGAGAAGTACACAAAGGTCAAACTGAAAAATGATAATATTCTGATGGTTGATCTTATCTGTCAACATGACTTTACCACAGAGCTCCCAGATACTTGGTTAAATATTATTCCATGTATCTGTGGAAGCTGTTCTGGATGAAGCTGATGTGCCAGTCAGTAGACTGAGTAAAGTAAGTTGACTTCCCTTTCTGAGTGGATTAAATGATAAAGGTCAGAAAAGAAACAAAATGAGGAATAAGAACACTTTCTCTTCCTGACCATCTTCATGACAGGACATAAGTATTTTAACCACAAATTCAAAATTATACTAAGGCATGAAGCATCGCATTAGCCCCACTGAATCTCCCACTTATCATCTGCTCTTCTTACAACTTTTATAGCCTCCATAATCACGAATCAATCACATATAATACCTTTATATATAGTCACATATATAACGAGTTGCATGTGTGTGTTGTGTATATCTCTCACTGGTTTGTTTCACTGGAGAGCCCAAGTCCATATGTTTAATATTTAAATAAGGAAAGTGCCATATCCTTTAGGGGATAGTATAATGTGTAAATAGTCATTTCTCTTTCAATTAAAATTCACATATTTTTGAAGTTATAGTAAACTAAGGGGAAACAGGTTTGTGAAAGTTTTCTAGTTTTACAAATGAAAAATTCATTCATACAAATGCAGAGGCTACAGTGATGGAACTGTTTTTCTATTTTCTCTTAAATTAAGTTTATTGGAAATTTAGAAGTAAAAGGGAGTAACATTCTACCAATAAAATAGTCTGGTTATGAGACACTTGTTATCCATTTCCACAAACCCTATATCCTGCCACCTCGGAAAAGTACCAAATATGAGCACATGAACCTTTGGGCAGACATGGAAGTTATAACATTCCACTCCGGCCCCTAAAAGATTTGGGGATGTCCTTTTATGAAACATGCATTTAGCCCATTTCTAAGTGCTGCCCATCCTAACAGTTTCAGCCTTGCTGAAAAGTCCAACTCCAAACTCTTCTCTGAAATTTAAGGAAAACTCTTAGCTGTGAGCCCCAGTGAAACTGAAAAGAAATTTAAACATTTCCAACATACTATGGTACAAGATGAACATTCCCCTTCCAAAAGGTACAAATACAGAGACAGAAAGGAATGGGACAAAAGTCAAACCAAAATCCAGCAGGGGAAACATTAAATCATGTAGTTCCATGTCCAGCATCTAGTGCAATCTGTGACAAGATGTGAAGTCCACAGGGTTTGGGTAAATCCATCCCTATGGCACTGTTGGTAGTTGTAGCCCTTATGGTTTCTTTCGTGGGCTGGAGTTGCTCAATCCTTGCAGCTTCCTCAGACGATTGACTTCCTGTATTCTCCAGCCTTCTGGGGTCTCCAGGGCACATTCAGCTTTCCAACCACAGCTTTACACATTGCCCTCTCAGAGCCACACTACCTGGCCTCCTAGGCCTTCTTCTTCCATCTGGGTTGAAGACTTGCAAACTTCATAACTCTTGCATTCTGCATGCACCTATGAGATGAGAAAGGAGGTGACTGAGGTGACTTTCCCTTGGAAAAAGAAAAGGAATGTTTTGCTTTATTTTAGCATCTAACAGTATATTCAGTTAGATGTCTATTGAATGTAATACCTTTCAATAAATTTCTTACAGGTGATTTGATAATCAGAACTAAAGCTGTGAGTGGAATCTATGATGTTTATTTTGAAGAGTCATCAGCATATATACAAAATATACATTAAATGTAATTTAAAATGTCATGAAAATCTTAGCAAAACTAACTTGAATGCATTGCTAAGGCTGAAACACATTAATATAATCCAAAAGTAAAAATAATGAGCTATTATGTACCTATATTTAATAACAAATCCTTAAATTGAGTATTGAGATAGGATGATAGCTCAAAAGGGATTTGTGTATACATGTGCTTTTCACTTTTTCCTTACCCATTTCCTTTCTTTCTCCTCCTCTTTCTGTTCCTCCTCTCTATTCTCCTTATTATTTTAGTATGTTCAGAGATCATATGTTAACATAAGAGTCCCAACAGTGTGAAGATATTTATCAAAAGAACTAGCAGAGCTGAGTGCATCAGTAATACTCAGAAAAAGATCAGTTGTGTTTTCTAAGATTCTGACAATGTATGGAAACACAAGAGCAGGAGTACACACTTCAATAGGAGTATCAAGATCACTTTTATTATAATCATGAAGGAGAATACAGTAATAGGGTGGGATTAAGTAAGTATTAGGACTCATTCACAACTCTCTGATGAAACTTGCATTATGGCCTGTAATTTGGAAATAATTTTAGGATAAATGTGAACTTTGGTTGATGATGACTGATCAAGTTGATACAATTTAACATTACCACTAGAGGTTACAGAAGAGAAAAATTGATGTTGATGATTTTAACTTTCTTTGACAGAAATTTATATGATGAGCATTCA
>NW_004624873.1:4743173-4758877 GCF_000247695.1 Heterocephalus glaber
TTTTTTTTTACTATTGCTATTCTACGTAATTGAAACAAACCTTTTTAATTCATTAGACTTCAGCAGTTCTCATTTGGGATCTAAACTGCTAAAATAGGTTATTTCTGCAATAGAGATGAATTCTTCATTTGAAAATCATCTTTTCTACAACTTGATATTTTTTTCAACTGGAGAAAAAGAGAAAGAAACTCAGCCATCAATCAAACTATCTTTATGTCAGACAGTAATTTTCTCTGGTTTTTCCAAAGTACACAAACCAAAATTAAAAATGTTACATTTGGTTTAATACATAGATTATTTTACTCATTTTCAAAATCCTTTGTAATAATAGATTTTGACTCTCATAGAAAAAAATTGGCTTTAATCCTATTTTTAGTCTTTTCATATTTTCAGTTGTGCTGTGAGGGTTCCTTCAGAATAATTGGCCGACTTATCAAGGAATGAATGGTGGTACCATGGGGTATGAAACCAATCCACATCATCATAGTAATTGTGCATATGCTTACTATGTGTTTGAATATGCATGTTTGATAGTAATGTGCATATTTGTGCTCATTAATGGGAATCTAGCTAAAATTTTAAAACAATTACCAAGTATTTGTCTTAGTCTTTTTTCTGTTGCATAACAGAAAACTACACTCTAAGTACTTTATAGAGAAAATGATTGTTACAATTCTAAAGATTAAAATGTCCAAAATAAAGGTAATAGCGACTGATGAGGTCTCAGGGCTGCATTATGCTAGAGGGAAAGCGAGAAAGTGAGCTTGGGAGAGACTAAAAGATCAAACTGGGACTCAAGGCCTTTTACAGTTGCCATGAATCCATTCAGGAGGGTGATACTCTCAGCAACTGAACACCTGCATCAGGCCCCACTGCCCAACCCTGTTGTATTGGGGATTAAGTTTTCAATGTATGGTTTTGGGTGGATATATTTGAATTATATCAATTATATGTGCATATGGGAATCATTTTCTTTGGTTTAACTAAAGAATGTACCATAAATTTCTATGCCAAAATTATTAATGAAGCTTGGCATACATTCAAGTTGTGCTGATGATTACAACTAGGGTGACTAATAAAATAGTTATGACATACTCAATTCACATTTCAACATAGAAGATCTACATTTTCCATATCAGAAAGCCAAATAGCAAGGTTCTGAGTTCAATCCCAGTACAAAAAAAGCAAAATAGTTTGCAGTTTATATTAAAAATTTCCTGTATCCACTCAGAGATTAGCTACTATGTATTTTAGATACCGAGCACATGATAGCTATGACCTACAGAATTAACAAAACATAAATTTAAAGGTAAAATAATAAGTAATGCAATTTATTTCAGAGGTTTTACATATCCTGAGAGCACCACCATTAGCATCCATGGAAGCATGTTACAATGTAAATTCTGAGGGCCTACACAGCACAGTGTATCAGAACATCAGAAAAGGGGTCCAGTAATCTATTTAATCAAGAAAAGCTGATGATTCTGATATATCCTTAACTTTGTGAAACTTTGACCTATTTATTAAATGAATTTGTCATTAATGCTTAATAAAACATAGATGTCCATTTAGGTGATCATGAAACAATTGATTTTTTGTACACATGCCATTTAAAAAGTTATATAAGCTTTCCAATTACAAATAGTGTAAACTATTTGTAATGTATGGTGGTTCTAATTTCTCCTTGTGCATCAAATCATTGTCAGTTTTCATCTGTGCATAGCACACGCCATTTTCACTGCTTCTGGCTCTGTCTTCTGTTTTAATTTACCTCTATTGATTAATATTGTAAACTTCTTCCCAAAACACAGTTACAGTTTTCTGCTCTTCAGTGTTCCTATACAGTCTGCAAATCTTGATAGATTCTTTAGATAAAGTTATGTTTCCAGTTGTTAGTTTCTAAGACTTCTGTCCTTTGCTGCCCTCTCCTCTCGGGTTGGAGGGCTTTGCCTTTTTAGGAGAGACGGTGCTGGGAGCAAGCATACCTGCCTAAGGCTGCTGTCATTTCCATCTGCTGAAGAGGGAAGCAATCCATGGTCTTAGAGCTCAGGATTTTATTTTTGCTTTCTGTACATTTCAGTCAAATAAATATACTTAGAAGATTAAAACTATTTCTCTGTGAAAACCCTAAACAGCCAAAATAGAAGGGAATCTGAAACCAGAACACTGATCAAAGCCCAGCTTGGACAGTGATTAATAATATTGTCTTAGGGAAGTCCATTCACGTTTGTGGGACTTGGTTTCTTCGTATGTAACGTGAATGATCATTTCTGACTTTCAAGTGGTCACGAAGTTTTAGATTTAAATTTAAATGAATGATACAACTCCAGGCATCAGAGATACCTCTTGCATAGGGTTAAGAAATGGTCACTCTGGGCCAGGGATTTAGCTCAGTGGTTTCACTGCCTGCTGCGCAAGCACAAGGACCAGAGTTCGATCCCAGGTATCAAAAAAGAAATGGTCACTCTATGCATATAAATTTGTGACAAAGTCTAGAAAATTATAGAAGAATCCCTTAGATTTAGAAATTTTAGGGATTTTCGAATCCCTTAGCTTTAGAAAAGGCTATATTCTACCCTAAATAAACACTTCATTTTACACTAGTTACCAAATAATAGGTTATTTTCCCACAAACTCATTTAATTATAATAATATTCCAAAGGATGACTCAGTATATGAGCAACTAAAAATATAAAAATATCTTTATACTGTAAATTATTGCTACTTTTTCCATATAACTTATATACAAATCGTCAAATATAAAGTTGAGAATTTATCTCATAGTAAAAAAAAAAAAAAAAGACACTGAGTAGTTACCATATAGGATTTGTTTCATTTTGCTTAGCTTTAAAATAAACCCATGTATGGGTAATATTTTCCTCTGATTCTACAGATAAGAAAATTGATGTAAAGAAACATTGAATAATTTGCTCAAGGTTACAAAACTAGTAACTGATATCCAGGATTTAAATGTTAGCAAGTCATTTCTGGAAGCTCTTCTTAAAGTAAAGTGCTCTACTGCATCTACAACTGACAAAGACTAAAATGATAAAGACTGACACTTTTGTGATTCAAAATACAGGAAATATAAACCCATTGTTATAGTGCCTCATAATAATCTCTTACAGAGAAACCATGCAAAAAATGCAAACACATGCACACACACATATACATGCATGTACCTGTGCTTGTATGCACATACAGTAAAATCCACCCAAAGTATGACAAGACTGAGATGTGGTGGGCCAACTTGAGATCAGAGGATACATCTTTGTTTCTTTTGATAGCTCCACACCAATTTGTGAGCAATAATTACTAGATTAAAGTACTAATATTTTGCAGGAAAAATCGAGGGACGATAAAACCAAGTGTTGAAATGGCTTTAGACAACAGAGCTTTGGTTTCTTTGGGGAATGGTTCTAAAAGCCTTGCTCAATCCTGATATCTGAACTTTGAAAACAGCTTTTTTGAGATAATTTTTATACTTTGGCTTAACACTGGAAAACCTGAAAAAAATTTAGGGAATAAAACTCATGTTTTTGTTAGACTTTTGGCTCAAGGTAAAAAAAGAAAAGGAGATGTGCTGATTTTCTTCCAAACTCTCTAATCTATTTTCTCCGGAAAGGAAAATAGACA
Organism: Heterocephalus glaber; assembly: GCF_000247695.1. Next base: position 4,746,810 of record NW_004624873.1, read on the forward strand.
AAGAAATGGGACGACTGCCTTTTCAGGAGCTATAAATGGACTGTTTGGCTGCAGTTCCTTCTCTTGCAATCTCTTAGGAATCTGCTAACAGAGAGCAAGACATAGATAAACGCAAATAAAAAGTAACTTAATGATTGACTATTTTTTTAAAATTTACTTTCTGCCTTAACTTTTGTTTTCCTTACGCTCTATCAACTCCAATACCAATGTCTTTTCTTACGAACATATCTCTACATTAGCACTTCAAGGCCTGTAGCAAACTCTAGCTTCATAATTTATGGGTCTGAGCACTCTTTGGAAACTGCTATAATCTCCAAACCATGTTAAAATGCCTGTGTGACCCTTTCCGTGAGAAGACTGACATCGGAATCAGGTTGATTGATTCAGGGGAGGGAATAGATGTGGTATCACATTCCAAACTGGTTTAGAAAAGGAGCAGATAATTTAAAAATAGTCTAGTAGAAAGATAGGAAGCTCAAGAGCTGAGTCCCACTTTATATCCACTATTTAACTGGTGGGCTGGATTGCATTTAATATCTTTTCATGTTATGACATGTAAGGAGTATGAAAGGAAATAACAAGTATGGATATAGGACAAATAAACAGTGTTTCTCACATCAATGTAGCACACTGTACCATAAAGATAAACTAAATATTGGTAAATACGATTCACATTTATTTTTATTTCTCTCAATATATTTCTCACAAACTTGTCTGTATTCACTGATTCTTCAAGAATATCCCATTGCTGCACCATTCAAGAAAATGTTGACATGCTCTGAATAAAGGTTTGCCATCTTTCAGGTTGTTTGTAGTTTCTGATCATTAACATTTGCCTCTTGGACTATCATGTAGGAAAACATGCTCACATCTTTCTTTAACTAGGTCCTTGGGGTCTTTGCATTTGGGCAGCCTTATAAGACTTACAGCAAGGTCCTTTGGCATAACAGGACTTGGCTGTGATTCAGGATGGATTCGCCTCACAACAAAAGAGCTTTTGGAGGGTGATAAGAGGATTTCAAAGCATTTTTGGAAACGCTTTTTTATTTTTTTTATCTTGCTTTCAGTTTTACAAACTCAGACATGATAGTTTGTAATGCTATCTGGCCATAAATATTTTTCTATTTTTGTCCATTCATGTGACAAGACATATGTCCTATTTTGCATTTCTAATATTCAAAAAAATCTCTTATTTTTCCCAATTCTTGAGTTACTTAGTCTATTCTGTTTTACTCTGAATAGATGACTTGTGAGGTTCTCAAATCTTCTGATCCCAACTGGATGGCAACAATTCAATTCAATTCTGAAACTATCAAATTTACCTTCAGACTACAGGCTTGAGGGCTCAGCCCTACAAAATTGCCTACACTTTAGATGGCTCCCACAAATAGGATGCTAGGTAACTTCAGTTCTGCCCATCCAATACAAATTGAAGGGTTTCCACATCCTTCGTCCCTGAAATGTCTTATATTTCATTAGCATTGGTCACAGAAGTGAGCAAAATGGGTTATTTATCTCAGAAACATCAAATAGAACACATACGTAGATCAAGACACAGCATTGTGGCTCACAAGCCATCCCGAAGTGTCCAGAAACTCTTTGCTTAAGACTTCATACAGTTCCATCTCCAGTACTCTCTTACCTTCTTGGAAGTCTCAAGTAGGATGGAAAATTCCCACCCTCTAATTATTTGGTCTTTCTGGTGACCATACCATGCTGTTATGATTTGGAAGTCCTCTTCCAGAGCCATTTTATTAGAATGAACTATGGGTCTAAGAGGGCTCATTATGAATAGCAAAAGATTCTTCTGTCATTTAGACATTTTTAAGGCTTTTAGAAGGTAAGTACTATTAGTCAAAAATATATATACTTGTTTCACTACATTACTATAAAAATTATAAAAAAAAATATGGCATGAGATATTACTAACTGCCATCTAGCTGAAAAGCAGGGATTTTCAAGAGGAGAAATGTTGTTTTGTACGTGAGTGACAGTGAGCATCAAGTTTGAACTTGTTTGGTGTGGTCAGTTGTTTGGGAACTACAGTTCAGAAGTTTGTTTTAGTGTGCTGTAAATCATACACCACAACCAAGACATTTTATGGTAGCTGGGTGACAGTGCCACTTCAGATTCCGTCTTTTTAAGAAATCTCATCATGAGAGATGAAACTCCAATCTATAGTTGATTTTAGGACTGAGGTTTACAGTTCTCCATGGAAATCACACAGTTCTCCAGTAATAAAAGTGAATAAAATAAATACAGCATTGAGGTTGTTCTGATTGTGTTTTTTTAAACTTTTGGAATTGTGCAAGTTGAGTCTGTACCCTGGAACACTATGTTGAGCTTTGGATATTATATCTTATTTATGTGAGAGATAATGTGCAGATATAATGGCCTAAGAAATGGGCAAATATTTTCTTCTTCCCTCATGACAGTGTCACACATTGTTTCTGGTATGGTATTTTCAGTCAAATAAAAAACCTTACAGTGTGTCCTCATCTTCTTTGTTCAATAAATCTTTCACTATGTGACTTCTGCTTCTATCCCATAGTTAAAATGTGCATGAAAGCTAAATGTTTTGAATCTTTTTAGAGCAGCAAGGCATCCAGGACAGCATAAGAGAAGGCACAAGAGAGAACCTCAAGAACTGCTTCACACAGTGATAATAATGGTGGATAAGTGGACATAAAGTGAGGCAGAGTATTGTAAGGGCGATTAATGTCAATGCATTTTTTTTATTGTTGAAACATTCACTGTATTTTTTGATCACGGTCATAATTTGCTACTGCATATCTGCTTGAATAGAAGTTTTTCCAATTGCATATATTTTGACATATTCACATCAACTCTAAGAAACTTACTTCCTTTTGAACATTTTCTATCTCTATTATTTTATTTATACATTTATCAATACTGTAATTTACTTCTGGCTTACTTAAATAATAAAATTTTGATTAATCCATGGTGCAGAATCAAGCACTTTATTAGAAAGAAAGCACATTGAACAATACTGTTTCAGAGATTGCTCTCCTCTTCTTTGCTTTTTAATACTATTTCTTTACCTCTCTATTCTCTCTCTCTCTCTCTCTCTGGAGCCTCTGCTCTCTATGCATACCCCATTCATCCATTTTTATTACTTAGGTCACATTCCTCTTCTAAAGAATATTATTCTGGTCCACTAGTTTAGGAACTAAATCAAAGGAGATAGATTTATCTCATTGAAATGATCACTACTTCCAAATTGATATCTCACTCTACTATGATGAAATGAATAGAAAATGACTTAAAAATGAAAACTCATTTCAAGCCCTTAGAATACAAGGAGTCAGCAAACTCATATTCAAAATGTTTAATACTTTTTTGTTTCAAATTTTTGTAATTTTTGAACTCTTCTGCAGTTGGAGAATATTTTTATTCTCTATAACTCTTCATACACGATAAAGTGACTCAAGATCTTTCTGGTGCCATAGCGTGTTTTATTGATAATTTTACCTCCTATTCTTTTTTCATGATTCTTATAAGCAGCTATCATTATCCTGGTCAGATTCTCTAATTTATTGAAATTTTAACTTAGAAGTCTTTAACTCCAAAACTTTTTATCTTTCTCTGTGACTTCATACTCTGTAGATGAACATCAAATATCTAGACTTCGATCACAGTTTGCTTGACCTTGATAAAATGTCCTCAATGTTAGCCTTGACTATTTCTGGTTAAAAATTCAAAATTTTCACCACATCTGAATCTTTATTTAAACATGCCAAACTCTTTTCATGTACTCCTCAACATGTAGTTTACTTGCTCATGTACTGCCACTGAAATTGCTCTCTAATCTCATCAGTGATTTAAAAACATTCACCGTCCTTTTTCTCTGTGAGCCTCTTCCTATCTACAACTGGCTGTTTAACTGCATGTATGGTTTGAATATTTTATATTCCCTCAAAGGTGCACTTGTTTGTAGTTTGGTCCTCAGACCAGTGGATTCAACCAACATCGAACCTGTAAGAGGTTGCACCTAGTGAGAAGTCTTTAGGCAAATGGAATGTGAGTTTGAAAGAATTAAAGAATTCCTTGTGAAATCCTGGTTCTCATAATTAGATTGTTATAAAAGCCTGAGCTTAACCACTGAGTTGCTCTCTGGGTTCCTGTTAGAGAGGTAACACTTCGTTTTGTATTATCCACCCTGGGCGCTTCACCAGAGACTATACTATACATAGTTTGGAATCCCAGCTTTGAAAACTGAATTAACTTATTTCTCCTATAAAGTTACCCTGCTTTGTGACAAAAAGCAGAGTGCTATATCCACCTTAGTTTGTATAGTCTTCCATTCTATTCATTTTATATAAATATCAAGGATATGTTTGGTCCTCTCTCCTTTTGTTCTGCTTTGCTGACTTTTCTTCCTCTATGAACTCAATATTCAGTTTATTCTGTGATCCATCATTTTCACTGTGTGGTTGACATACAGTATTTCTTCCCTTGACCTATTATTTTAGTCCTTAGTTTAGAGCTTTTTCCTTTAGAGTCATTTATCCATGTGCATTCCTGGTATTACCATAAAATCATATATATTTATGTTTTTAATAAAGCTATAATGAAATAAAATGGTGAATATTACATTTTAAAAATTATTACAGTAAAGAAAAATTACCATTAATCTCATTGAAAATATTCCCTCTTGAATACTTATACAATCACTCTTGCCACATTCTCAAGCAATTCTAAAAGTCCTCTGTAATATTTTAAGTTTCAATATATTCTATACCTGTCAAAATCTGTTCAGTGAAATTCTTGCAAAGTGATTGATTATTTCCATGGCTAGGTAACTAAAGTAAATCTTCATGTTGGGTCTCCTAGGTAATCAAAATCAGGATGCTCTAGAAAAAATTTAAAAGTAAAGGGAAAAAAATAGAAAGCAAACCATGTACCATGAAAAATTATTTAACAAACAATAAACTGAGGAATGGTAACTGAAAATTATATTAAGTATAAAGAGATGATTTATTAATTAGCTTTCCCATGGATTGAACAATTTAAAGGAGGAGAGTTTGTTTGGGCTTAGGATTCAATCTATGGTTGTCCTTCTACAAGGCATAAACACTGTGGAAAAACACATGGAAGCACTTCATCAGGCTGTAGCCAGAAAGCATAGAGCAGGAGAACAGCCAGGGATGAAGGGATGAAGGTTGACATATGTTCCCCTAGGCCCCACTTTCATGACTCAACCAAACACCTGCACAGTGTGCTTTACTAATCTCTGAGGCATCTCTGAATTCAATCAAAGGGACAAGATTAGCTGCCAAAGATGAGAAACATAGTCAACATATAATAAAACTTTAGGGCAAACACAAAATAGAAAAGTAGGAAAATATGGAAATGTATTTAAACATATACAATGTTCAGCTTCACTCATAATTAGAGAAATGCAAGTAAAATCTACACAGGAATAAAATTTCCTACGAATCATCTATAAATTTTTTTAATGTTAATGAGTATACAATGTATTTTGGTGAGTCTATAGATAACAGACTAACAATTGGTTGGTGGAACTCAAACTGATAAAAATTTGTATTATTAGGCTGCCTTTATGAAATACATTTACAAATGCATACACTTTGGCCTAAGCAAGTCCATTTCCTGGTACTTATGATGATCATTTGCCTCCAATATTTTGAACATGTATGTTGTAGTATATTAATTCATAAAACTATTTTATATATTAAAATAGTGAAATATTTTTACATGTATATGTAAAGCAACAATAGTTATATAACACATGATCCATCCACACATTGGAATACTATGTAGTAGAAATCAATATTTCTATGAAGTAATAAGGAATTTCTAAAGTAGACTCCATATTTTAAAAAGATTTCAAAAGTATAGCATATTACTTTTCATACAAAAATGACTGTATACATATGGATGGATAAACACACACATTTCAGTACACAATTAAGAACTGCATTGCTAGTCAAAGAATTAGTAAATGAGTCATATAAAAATGAAAATAAAGTAAAAAACTGATCCATTCTGCTAGGTACATTTGTATCTCAAAGTAAGAAAATTAAGAGTCTTCATGAGAGATAAAATTTGGACAAATAATTTAATAACCCATGACGTGACACAGAGCAGACTGGGGTAGAAAACAACCAGAAATCACTCTCTGAGGAGACTAGCCACTGATATGTGAGGCTTTTTATATTGAGTTTTGAAACTGTGGTTCTTGGCATATCTTTAGTCTGAATTAGTTTTTCATGAGTAAGCTCCTTGGTGAATGGGAAGAAGACATTGATTTCAATTATGTAAGATTTAATGCTTTCCTTATTATTTCAAGTGACAGTACAATCACGAAAAGAATAAACACTATTAACAAGCTGCACTTCCTGCAACTGAGGCAGGTATCTTGGTAGAAAGTCTTCATGATTATGAGTTAACTGTATTTAGAGTAACTTATGGTGTGATCTTCATCAATGATCCATAGCTCAGTTGTAAGTTTAGAGGGATTAGTATTTTTTCTCTTTCTTTCAGAAATTAAATGATAAAATTGATTTATCATAGCCACAACTTATTGTTGAGCTAAATAACTGAACTCTAAGCATTTAAAAGAAAAATAAGATAAAGGATGGATTCAAAATGTCATAATGATATAAGTGATATGAGCCATAACAAATGTGTTGAGAACAATCTAGTAATAAATTTAGAAAGATAGAGAATTCTTATGAGAGAAAAGCAAATCCAAGTTTGTGGACCTTAATACAAAACAATTTGTGATGACAAGGCTGTAGGAATGGAGGGCAGTCATGAGTCAAATGACAAATAAGCCAAGTCATTCAGAGACCATTGTATAGCTCAGAGAAAGAATATCCATATTAATATAAAATTTTCCCAGTATGATGACAAGATATCACAAAATGGAATACAAATCATAGTCAAAAATTTTAATTACTACATAAAATGAAATGAATTAAATAAATTTAAAATATGAATAATTAAATAGGAAAAAATTTGTTGTATAGCACTGCAGAATAATTATAGTTTACAACAATTCATTTCATATTTTATAAAAAATCTTGAAGAGAGTTCAAAAATTACCAAAATTAGGAAATAATAAATGTTTAAGGAGATGGAAATGTTAAATATTCTGACCTCATTAAGCAGTGTATGCGTGCATCATCTTATCACACTTTATTCCATAAATATGTATGATTATCACTTCAATTAATACTTTTTAAATGAATTTAAATGATGACTCAAGTAATTGTACTGAATCCTAGAAAGAAATGATTAGAGTCCTAAAAAAAGAAAAACTAAATTAAAAAGTAAAACATTATTAAAGAAATTTAAAATATTAGTATATTTTGTATACTGTTCTCACTATATTTGAACTCATGATTGAGATTAGTGAGATGTAAATTTCTGATTTATGATTTAATGAATATATTGTAATGGTGAGGGTTGAATTTTTCATTTTGTCAAAGAGAAAGCCCAATTGTTGCATTACTAGTGTGATCATAATTTCTGCATTTATTCTAGGGCTTATTCCCATTGCTTTTGTGCCTGACTGACTTAAAGAAGCCCTCTCCGAGAGTGCCTCACCTACCCCCTGCTCCATATTTCTCCTTTCCTATCATAGAGATTCTTTTGTTGAAGCTGAAGGTCAAGAAGCCATGAACTTTGCTTGAGTTCTCATATAGGTGAATGAAAAAGTACAAGGAAGTTAATGTCTTAAGAGGAAATGTTCTGATGAGAAGAATCTAGAAGTGTCCTTTCCCTAGTGCCCAACAGTCCAAAATTGCCATGGATTGATCATAAGGGCATTCAGAACACATTTTCACAACATTTAACAGTTGCACTGGGTTCCAACAGATGAGCAGCTGTGTAACATTTCTTTCATGCTCAGACTACCTATCCCTTGATCATGGTCCTCAGTATTACATTACCTTTTAAAATACTAGTACATGATTATTTGTATTCTGTAGAACTTAGGCTGAGAAATTCCCATTATTAAGTGTTTATAATTTTTAATTACTTTAATTATTTAATATACTGTCCCTGAGTGTTGTGAGATGTTACAAGTTTAAGAAGTTGGATTTAAAATTTCTTTTACTTTATTTTTGTAGAAAATGTCATTAAAACTTCTGCATTCTTAACTCTACCCTTTTATAAAAGTGTCAATTGAATGGAGCCCAAAAGTAAGCAGGTATAGCTATCCTATTTTGATACAAAGTGGACTTCAAGACAAAATTGATGAGGAGAATCAAATAAAGTTGATATGTATGATAAAGGGAACAAATAGCAGGGAGATATAAAAATTTAAAATAGATGTTCTGCAAACGGCAATACATCCAATGTTATAAAACAAATAATGCCCAACATAAAAGGTGAGACAAAAACATCAATACAATCTTAGTGCTAGACTTTAATAACTCACCCTCACGAACAGGTCAATTGGGTAATAAATCAACAAAGAAATGCCAGAGTTAAACCATACCATCAAATAAATTCACTTAGCAGTGTTTTATCCAACAAGAACAACAACAACAGTGTACATATTTTTAGAATCACACAGAACCTTTTCTAAAGTAGACCATATTTTAGAGTCCAAAGCATACTTATTCAAATATAAAATAATTGATATCCTCAGCATCCTATTGGTTCATAGAAGAATGAAACTAGCAGTGAATAGCAAAAAAACACAAAAATTACACAAACACATGAAGATTAAATAATGTAAGATTTAATAATTTATCACTTATGGAAGAAATCAGAGAAGCAATTCAAAAGTTTCTAAAATCTAACGAGAGTGGTAATAAAACAACAAAACCTATTGGACATAATGGAAGCAGTTTTAAGAGGACAGGTTATAACCTACATCAAAAAAGGAAAGTGATCCCAAATAAGTAATCTAATGATACATCACATGTTTCTAAAGAAACTAGATTTATCAATATCCAAAACTCCTAGAAGGAAAGAAAATATAAAAGTCTAAGAGTAAATTAATGAAATTGAGACTAAGAAAATGATATAAAAGTAAATGAATCAAAGAATTGGAAGGATAGCTAAGATTGACACACATTTATCCAAACTTATCAAAAGAATAAAAGTTTTATATCTGCAAATATAAATTTAAAAATCTATTATAAATGAAAAAGTCAAAATCAAGAATTTTCAGAGAATTACATGATACTTTTAAAAATTTATATTCCAATGATTGGTCAATCTAGAAGAAATGGTTAAATTTCTAGATATATATGAATTACCAACATTGAACTAAGAATATATAAAAACCCTGAATAGACAAAAAATAGACATTGAATTGAAACAATATAAAAACCTTACTCACTAAGAGAACCCCAGTATCTGATACATTTACTGCAAAATTTTCCCAAAACTTCAGGGAAGAACTAACCCCAATATTTCCTAAAGTCTTCAATGAAAGTTAAAGAGAATGAACACTGCCAAACACATTTTGTCAAAATAGAATTACCTGATATGAAAATCAGACAAAGGCTCAGAAACAAACAGCAGCAACAACAGAAAATCTAAGGGCTAATCTCAATAAACATAGATGCAATCTCCTCAATAATATACTTTCAAAAAGAATGTAACAAATCATTAAAAAGATGAAACATCATGAACAATTAGGCAATCGTCCTAGGGATGCAAGGATGGTTCAACATATGTAAATCAATAAATGTGATAAGCATAATAGACAACATAACCAGAAATAAATATCAAAGGCACCCAACCCTCTGAATATATTTCTAAAATGTCACCGACAAAATCCAACACCCATTCATGACAACACTCAAATGAAAACAGGTAGAGAAGGACCTTACATAAAAAGACAAAAATCATTTATTACAAGCCCACCATCAACACCATACTAAATAAACACTGAAAGCATATTCTGCAAAATTAGGAACTAGACAAGGATGTGCACTCTAACTACTCCTGTTTAATACAGTACTCAGAGCTTTAGCCAGAGCAATCAGGCAAGAAACAAAATATGAAAAGGATATTAATAGGAAAGAAAGGAGTCATACTCTCCCTATTGTAAATGACAAAATCTTTTACATAAGGAAACACAAAAAAAATCCACAAGAAGACTCTTAAAACTTATAAACATATTAATCAAAGTAGCAGGATATAAAATAAACACACAAGAATCAATAATATTCCTGAACATTAACAATGAACACTATTGTGGTTTAGATTTGGGGTGTCCCCCCAAAACCTCATGTATTTGGAAGATTACTGGATTATGGGGCACTATACTTCAAGATGAAAGTGCATTGGGAGTCAGGTCCTGGTCAGAAATGGTGGGTGCCTGGGGATATGATGTGGAAGAATAAATCTCCCTCCCAAGTTCCTCCCTTCCTTTTCATGATATAAACAGACTCTATCTAGGCATTCCCACCTTGTCATTTCTGTCTTAGAGCCTACTGACTTAAAACTCCCAAAACTGTGAGCCAAAAAGTAACCTCTTCTCCTTTAAGGTGTGGGTTTCAGGTTTTGTGTCTCAATGTTGATACCTGTATCAGTTCCCCAAAATGAATGTAATTATTATGTATCATAAACACACAATAATATTTTTTTAAATTAAAATAAAAATTTTGAAAGAAAAAAAATGTCAAATCCTATCTAGTTGAAAAATACTTTTTGACTAAAGATGTCACAGTTTTCTTATGAAAATCTTTTTTTTTGTTTTCATTAAGAAATACTTAACAACAAAAATAAGTTTCAGATCAGTTCAGTATGTTCAAAAGCAAGTTGATAATCTGCATGAACCCTTAAATAAAAATCCTCTGCATGAACCTTTAAATAGAGATCCTCTGAGGATCCCTACTTCCTTTTACTAGTTATTGTAGTTTAACTCCCCTCAAGCAATTTGTTTCCTCTGCTGATCATGTTTTCCAAATTTGATCAGTAATCAAAATCTTTTATTCACTCGTTAATAACATCTCTTGTATCAACACCCTAGTTAATATGAAAACATACAAATAAAATAATAGTTCACATTGAAAGAAGTAAAGAGATGCAATATTGCTGCAGAGGGGCAGAAAGTGAACAGATAAAAATTGGTTAGGGAAGTATAAAATCAATGAGGCAACTGAAAAAACAGCTTAGCTGTACAGAGAAAAATAGAGGATTACAGAAGAGGAGACCTACTACTCTTTGTAAAATATGTAGTAGATCTCTCCAAGGTTTTGAAGGTCAGTTCTATGATTAAACGTAATGAAATACGCAGCTTAAGATTTAGGTAAAATACACACAAATGATTCTATATATTAGCAATATGCTTTTATTAAGGATTTTTGATTATATACTCTTCCAAGGACAAGTAACTAGTGGCTAGATAATAATATAAACTGGAATAAATGAATATATACATGTATTTCCATAAACACATATACATATATTTCTGTATAAGTCTATATTGCAATTTGTATACGCATTGCTGTTGACTAAATATTTTTCCTAAAATTTATATGTTGCATTCTTAACTCCTATTCATTTGATTATGGCCTAATAAACTCATTGTAAATTGGAAATACTTTAAATCAAAAATATATTTAATACAGCTAATCTACTGAACATCATAGCTAAGCAAGATGATACATTGTGTAGAATACTGGATGTTTACCCTCATGATTACATATCTGAGAATATATATATATAGATATGTACACAAATATTATATACAAAATATATAATGTAGATAATTTTACAGTGTCAGCTTTATTTTCTCAAGGAAATTATATTTTAATTACTTAGTTATTATTTTGAGAAATGGAAAATGATTAATATACACTTATATTTCAGAAATTCTAACCCCAGTCATTTCTGTGTTTAACTGATTTTATCGTTAAATGGGTATAAGCATAAGAAGAGGTGATGGTTCACTTAAGGGATTTTATATTTTTAATATATTTTAAATGGGCCGTTTATGTAGTTGAGGGTACCATACACCATTTATTCAAAGAAATAACTTTCATTTTCAATATTAATTTTTAATTTATCTCATGCATGATATTTCTATTGTTATTTATTCTCTTATTATTCTA
>NW_004624873.1:4780278-4810255 GCF_000247695.1 Heterocephalus glaber
CTTGGAAACAGCCCAAGTGCCCATCAACTGGAAACTGGATAAAGATGTGGGTTTTTTTTTTTATAAAATAGTGTACTATTCAGCCATGAAGAATGAGAAACTAGAGACATTTATAGCTAAATGGATACATATTGAGGCCATATTCTTAAGTGAAATAAATAGGATACACATGTGTAAATACAGAATAATTTCTCTAGTGTGAGAAACTGGAAGTGTAAATAAGGGTTAAAATAATTAAAATGAATAATTGTGATTTGAAAGAGGAAAAAAGGTCCAAAGACAAAGGAGTGAAGGGAGGAGAAGGGGAAAGGAAAAGAGGGAAAGGAAATATTATGAGAAAAGAACAAAATGGAAAGGAAGTCTAATTAAATAGGGAAGTGTTTAGAGGGGGAAGGGCAGACAGGTAACGGGGAAAAACTAACACCCAAGATACATTATGTACAGGTACAAGCACCCAATGAGAAATACAAACTTATTTTACACCTAAAATGTACCAATAAAAGAATTTAAGCCGAAAAAGTATAACTTTATATCCAATTTTGAGATACTAGATAAAAGGAGATTATTTCATTCCATGTTGGTCAGCTCAATAATATAGAATGTGATTAATTATCTTTGCTTTATATTGACTCATGAAGAGTGAAGTAAATCAATATGAAAGACAAGAAAAATTTGCAATATTTGAACATACATTTCATAATCACTGTCAGTAAATTTTAGAAGTTTTCACATTCATTTTTATGAATGGAATCAAACTATGGAATGCCAATTTTATATTCAAACACATTTCTTTCTTTTTTTCCGCATGACAAACTGTTTACTTTAAATGATTAGAGGGCTATTCTCTTCTGGTAGCTGTAAATGGCTGTCCTGAGACTGAATTTATTACTGAGAAGAGACAGGATGATATAGGATGGGATGATATAGGTTGGGATGGGATGGGATGGGATGGGGTGGGATGGATGGGAAGCCTAAATCTTCAAGGTCAAATCAGCTGACTTGTCTGTCCAGATCTGTCCCCTGCCCCAAAGCCTTTTTAATTTTTAAATTTTCTTTTCCTTCTTTTAAAAGTCTATATTTATGATACGTAATAATTGCACACACTTTGTGGAGCTGTACATGTGTGCATTGCCTTAATCATATTTACTTCTCCTTCCCCCTTCTACCCTCCCTGTTCTCACATCCTCTTCCCAAAGTCTACCTCTTGTAACACGTCATATATTTTTTTTCGTTTTCTCTTTCAGTTATATATATTTTGGGTTTCTCATATAGGAGAAAACATATGATGTTTAACTTTTGTATCTGATTTATGGTCTCAATGTGTATTTATTTTCATAAAAGTGACCCAAATTTATCTTTCTCTATGGATGTGTTCTTGGTAGCTTTCCAAAATATAAGCCTGCTACATGTAAGACAGTGTATTTGGAGTTTTCTGAGAGGGGAAATGTCCAAATGTACCTAGTGGCTACTTGTAAAGGAGTTTTAAAAGATGGATCAGGCATAAATTCAAGGACAAAGATGTTAAATAGTTGACATTTCTTTTACAACCAAATTTGATGGCTTTGCAAATCCTGGCAAGGGAAAAATAGACAAGGGAAATGGGGTTTTTTTGGAATCATGATAAAGACAGGTCACTAATTATTCTCTTAAAAATGAAATAAAGTAAATATTACCTACACAAAATTGAAATAAATAAGCATCCCTGTCCTGCTGGAAGTAGGTCTGGAAGATGTTTCTCTTCCATAAACCTTAAAAGAAGAAACAGAGAAGTGCTGCAACCTTTAAGAAAAATGTACCTAGAAATAATAATGAATCACCTAGGGATCAAGGAACAGATCATACATATGATTCTTCCGGGGAAATGCAAGTAAATGGAAAGAGCACAACTGCATTCAGAAAAGTGGGCTGAACCTGCATCCACCAAATTCTACTGCCTACAGGTTCAACATCATCACATCCCCAATATGATTTTAAAACAAATTAAAATAAATTTTGCATGAAATGGTTATAAAGTAAACTAAAAGTTATCTGAATCTCATGTGAACACCAAGAACATATAGATTTGCCTGAAAACATGAATAATATGGTAGTGGTAATGTTTAAGCTTAAAAGTAGAGAAAAATTTAAAAATATATATGTATGTCATAAATGCACACTCATATACAGACACACACATATATATATATGCATAAAAACAATCACTTAAAAACGTAGTTAATGAACCTCACCTACTGTATATCATAGTGTGGTTTCTACTGCATGTATATTAAGTTTGCAGCATTTTAAACTCAAAGAATGATAAGTTGAACCATTGCAAGAAAGGGATCTTCTGTATGTTCATATTCCTTATGGAAAAAATATAGTAAAAAACACAAAAATGTGGCTCACAAAGTAGGGATGAAGAATACAAATAAATCAAGAACAAAATGAGTATAAGAAAAGATTAGTTATAAAGATAAAATTCATTGCTTAAAATTTTTTGAAATCTACGACAGCACCATTATAGAATTTTAAAAAAATATATAAAAAGGCAGAGGTCTCCAAAATAAATACATCAACATGGCAAACATACTGAAGAAAACAATAGCATGGCAAAGTGTATAAAATCTGGTAAAATATACCAGGAATGTGATCACTAAATTATACACACTAAAATAATGTTTCCTATAAATCTCACGGTCATAAAAAATAATCTGTTCACTTTTAAGGTAAACTATTTTAGCAATGAAGGAGTAAATGAATTTTCAGGTTGCACAGTACAATATATTTTTGAAAAACATACAGATTGATCAATACAAACACATTCCAATAAATCAACAACTGGGATCTCATCTTATTTAAAAGCTTCTGCACTGCAAGTGAAACCACCAACCAAGCTAAGAGACAACCTACAGTGTGGGGAAAAATTTTAACCAGCTGTGTCTCAGACAAAGGTCTACTATCTAGAATATATAAAGAATGCAAAAAAATCAGAACATCCCCAAATATAAAGACACAATTCAAAAATGGCCATCTGAAATGAACAGACATTTCTCAGACAAAGAAGTCAAAGCAGCAAATAAGCATATGGAAAAACGTTCAACGTTATTGGTCTTTGGAGAGATGCAGATGAAAACAACCCTGATATTCTACCTCACCCCAGAAAGAATGGCTGTTATCAAGAAATTAACCAATAATAAGTGCTGGCAGGGATGAGGGGAGAAAGGAACACTTCTCATTGTTGGTGGGAGTGCAGACTGGTGCAACCACTGTGGAAATCAATAGGGAGATACCTCAAACAACTAGGATTAGAAGTCCCATTTGACCCAGCTATTCCCCTGCTGGGTATCTTCCCAAAAGAATTAAAAGAATCATATCACAATGATATATGCGCATCCATGTTTATAGTGGCACAGTTTGTAATAGCTAAAACTTGGAAACAGCCCAATTGTCCATCAACTGGAAAGTGGATAAAGAAGATGTGAGTTTTTTATACAATGGAGTATTAGTCAGCCATAAAGAATGAGAAACTAGAGACATTTATAGCTAAGTGGATGCACAATGAGGCCATACTCTTAAGTGAAATAAATAGGACACATATGTGTAAATACCAAATAGTTTCTCTGGTGTGAAAAACTGAAAGTGTAAATAAGAATCAAAATGTATAATTGATATTGTAAAATAGGAAGAAAATGTCTAAAGGAGTAGGGGAAGTGAGAGGGGTAGGGAAAAGGAAAGAAGGGAAAAGAAAAAATATGAGAAAAAGAAAAAGATGGAAATAAAGTCCTTGTAAATAGGGAAGGGCGGAGGGGGTGAAGGAAGGGCAGGGGAAAAATTAGGAACTGAGATACATCATGTAAAGCTACAAGATCCCAATGATGAATGTAACTGTATTGTATAACTAAAATGTACTAATAAACTTAATGGAAAAAAAATACTAACATATACCAGTAAAGCTACTATCTTTCAAAGACAAACACAAAAACTGCAAGCCAACTATGGCAATAACAACAAAATTAGCCAGGAGCCAACCTTGTACAAAGCAATTTTTAGTGGTATATACACCAGTGAACATTATTCCTCATATTTAAGCAAATCCCAACATTAAGAATACGTTATCTTTCCTATGTACATACAACAGATCCATGACACAGGTCATTTTGTTAAATAATGCTGATGATATAAATTTGGAAAGTAAAATTGACATAATTTCTGAGAAACCTAAAATGAATTAGCCAAATAAAACCCTGAGAAATAGAAAATTGTGATGAATAGTGAATGGGTTAACTTTGAGTCAATGTTTGTACTACATAATAATGGCATTGTTTGTGTGGAGTTGATACATGCACACAACATCTTCATTCCTTGTTTCATTCCCTCCCCTTCCTTCTCCTCCCTCCACCTCTTGATTCCTTTACATTTGAGAAAAAAATCTATCTGCTTATTTCCTGTTTTCTTTTACTTTTCTCTTCATTTATAATTTATCTTCATGGAAGAGAAATCATGGAACGTTTAAGAGATATTATAGTAAAGACAGCCGAAATGGTATGTGTTCAAAACTATTGGAAATATTTTGAGGGCAATTAATTGAAATGTGCCTCTTACTGAAATATTTAAAATTTAAATATTCACTGTATTTGTCAAGCACAACTCTTATCATAACAAGAAAAATAATTATAAAAAAAGAGGAAGGCACTAGTGAATTATTGCTTTTTTATTTAAATTTCTTTACATTGTACAACTTGGTGTTATATGCAATTCAAGAGACAATAATTCACCCACAGAATTCTGCTCAACTCCTCTAGTCTAAGATGAATTGTTTCCCTCTTATTAGCTGATGTTACCTCTTGCTAGGTGATGTTATTGTAAACACTGAAGAGTTTTGAATGTGTAAAACAATAAATTGTAAAAATTCTATGATTTTAATGCAGAACAAGTAAAACAAAACAGAAAATATAAAACAGATATATATATATATTCAGGTTAGCAAAATTTTGGCGTCTAATCTTCATAAAAGTGTGATGATTAGCTTTTTAATTGTCATGATAACGTCAATATATTTGTCTGAGTTAATACCTCTAGTAAATGTGATTTAACTTTTTACATTTATGATTTTTATTTTGATGCTTAAAATACAATTTGTGTGTATTTTAATCAATATTTAAAGATTTATTATATAATTTATTTTTACATTCTTCTTTTTTATTTTATTCTCTGTGTAAATCCCATAATGAGAAAGCTGTTAAATCAAGTTTAAATAATTTTATAATATTGTGTATATACAAATCCATATATATATGAATATTACTATTATCAGCATCATCATCATTATCATTATTATTCACTTATCAATCCTGGGGTATTCCCAGATTGTAGATATTCCCAGCTTGTTTTATTTTATTTTATTTTTTATTTTGAGGCAGAGTCTCACAAAGTCATGAATTTGCCCATGATAGAATCAAACATGTGATCCTCTTGCCTCGGCCTTCCTGAGTACTGACATTCTAGACATCTGTCTACATATACAGCTGCTCATATTTTTTAAATTAAATAATTCTATATATCCTTCTTTGTACATAAAAATAATTCTTATATTGAAAAATCTTCCAAACCCTGAATGTCTAATAAGATGTAAAAAGTATGTGTTATTTAGGAACCATGGAGAAAAAGACTGTATGGCAATTTCTTCAGAGTCATGAGTTCACTTACAGTTTAAAATCTATTTTAACTTCTTTTTTGAATGATGGAAACAATGAAGTTTCAATTTGATCATCTGAGGAAGAAATACAATTTGTTTTCATACAGAGCTGTAGAGAATTTGATCCCATAGAGCAAAGGTGATTGACTTTTATTCTTTTTTTGTTTTTGGTACCAGGGATCAAACTTGGGACTTTGCTCTTACAAGGCAGGTGGCAGCACCACTGAGCTAATTCCCAGGCCCTTGACTTCTATTCTTTATTTGCAGTCCAGAAATACTTACTGATCACAATTGTGCATTTGTCATTGTTACAGGCTTTGGGAAAATAGTGATGGTTAACACAGGCACGATATCTACATTCACGGAACGTAAAATTCAGCAGAAGACATAGGCAGTAAAGAGAAACACATGTAGATAAAATAATTGTATTTGTTTTGAAGAAAGGGAGGAAGAAAACCCAAGGTACTAGGCATAATACATATGACTTGTTACCTATTTTTTTAGGGAGAGGCAGAACATCTCACTAATGAACTGAAATTTAAATGTATTCATGTGGAATAAGATTTATGTAGGCACAAACAAGGGACAAGTCTTACATTAGAGCTGATCTAGTCATAATGTTATATTACCCAAAATGGCAATGTGATTGGCAGAATATATTGTTAGGGATTCTATAGAAACCGAAGAACAAAAATTCTTGCAGCTCAGCTTAGTCTTTTATAAATTGTTATTCCTATAAAATGGTAAATGCAGAAGAGGTTTAAGGTGGTGTTATGATCAGGAATAGCATACAGTTTATTATGAGCTTACTGCTTCCTGATTACTATCCTATTTTTTTAACATGTATGTTCTCCATTGTTTGTGAACAGCTCATGGTCCAATCTGCCTGGGAAATGGCCCTGGAGGCCCACCCAGATGTCCTCCTCCACCTCTGCCTGACTCTAGTACCTCAGGCCAGCAGCCAAAGGAAGAAAGCATCCTGTGAGCCACCAAGATGAATGGGCCACTGGGCAGAGAGAGAAGCTCATGAGATTTCCCTGCAGGCACTGCTCATTCTGAGCTATCTACCTCTCTGAAAGTCGTGGGCTGAGAGTTACGGAGAAAACCTGGTGTCCATGTCTTGCATTACCCACTTGTGACCTGCAAAGTGGGAGGCAACATGTATCCTCCTCTTGCAAGAGTAGCTTTGTAGTATCCTACTTGTTTTCTCTCTGGCTTTTTCCTTGCTAACCCTCTACATAATGCTACTCAGTGCATGACCTCAGTGCCCCCTTTCCACATAAGAGGAACCCAGGCTCAGTGAGGCTTCTCCATTCCACAGCCAACAGCACGATTTGGGAGGATAATATTCAAGTCCAGAAAATAAACAACAGGAACTGAGATGAATTCAAAAGTAGTAGATAGGGAGGAAGAAAGAAACTTAGAGTTTATTTCAAATGTAAAACTGGTAAATTTGTCAAGGTTTATGTTTGAATTTCTTGTAGGGATGTGGAGAGGATAAGCAGATTAATTTTTAAAAGTCTTCCTTTAAAGTGGGAGTAAGTTTGAGATCAGATGAGAGAGGAGGAGAAAGAGTGAATAATCAAGTTTACCCCCCACCATTGGAAATATCTGTAAGACTTTTAAAACTCCTCTAATTATGAAACTGGATACAAGTTTCTGGTACTTTCTGATACAAGCTTATTAACAAAACAGTCACCTTAGATCTGGAAAGGAAGTACCTATTGCTCTGTAGGGTTTGCTTTGCTTTCCTCTCTCATCTGCTTGGAAAACATGAATACAAAACTGAAAAGCAAGCTGCAGTTTTCAGCAGTAAGACCAACAGAGCAGGAAAAGATAAGCATGAGAAGTCTTGGATATTCACTGTATTAAAGAAAAGTGCCAATGATATGAAGTTTCCATCCAGAGTTAAATTACAGAACTTGAAGTAATGTAGCATTTATTTCAAAATTCATGTTGTCACTTTATGGTATATTATTATGAGTGTTCCTAGACACCTCACCTCAATGTTTAGGAATAGACCGGCATATTTGTGTAGCTTAGAATTCCCAAGTTTTCTGCAATAAAAGAGAGGTTAAGAAATAGTAACCTTAGTAAATTAAGTTAATATGAAACAAAATTAATTCCAAACTGAATACAAGGCCATGCACCCCCCTCCCTTTTTTATCAAATATGCTGGCTGTATAGTGTTGAATTATCTTACATTGAATAAATAAATGGAAGATCTTTCCATTTGATAGTGTGTGTGTGTGTGTGTATGTGTTTGTGTGCGTGTGTGTGTGTGAGTCCAGTCACTTGTGGTGCTAAGGAACAAATCCATAGTCTTTTTTTTTTTGTTCCCGGGAATCGAACTCAGGTCTTTGCGCTTACGAGGCTAGGGGTGGAACCACTGAGCTAAATCCCAGGCCAAATCCAGAGTTTTATATATACTAAACAAATGCTCCACCACTAAGCTTCTGCAACACCACCTCCATACAGTTGTTAATATCCTGTCTTGGTTTATTTAACCCACTTACAGCTTGTCAGAGATGTGAAGTGTAAAAAGGTCTATTTGAAGTTGGAAATCATCAACTCACATTTTACAGAAAATATCCTGATTGTTACTAAAGATTAATAAAAATGATAGAAAATTATAACCTGTTAAGAAATTGGATATTTTTAAATTCTTTATTTTTCCACATTAAAATATTTAGAGCAGAGATTTTAATGGCATAATCAATCTCCTCTGTCCTCTAAAGTAAAAGATACTAATATGTTTGTAGCCTAGTGTGTTCCAATAGTTTCCACTGGGATGTTAGTACAATACATGTCAAAAAAGTTTTGGAAAGCACAATTAAAATCTAACTGCTCAAATGATCAGAAATTAAGCAGAAACCGTTAGGGACAAAGGAGCAGTAATTGAAGAAGAAAAATTATAAAGTTAGCATATATTTTTAAATGTCTTGAAGGAACAACAATGATTTGAATGAGAGTAGGCAGAACAATTTCATTTTTTCTCCTAGTTTTAACCATATATACTCTTCTCAGGTGACTAGAAAGGCCTGAGCTTTCTCTCCTGAGCTTTTTGGAAGAGCGGAAATGGTGAGGAGCATGGTGGGAGGTTCATATTCTATTATATACATTGTTTGATGCTTTGACCCTCTGGCCTTGACAGAAAAGTGTCCTTTGTTTTCTGTTGTCACAGAAAATATTTAAGGACAAAAGCTGAATATATTTCCATATCCATAAGATTTGGACTGTTCCCAATTCCTATTTTAAGCAAGTCTGCTCTCAAACTAAAGAGGCATATTTACCAGATCTGGAAAGCAATTCATCAAAAGCTTAAATGTTATCGAATTAGAATCTTAAATTTTTGAATCTAAAGGAGAAAAAGAGAGAAGGGACCACAAAACAAAAATAATGGAAATGAAAATCAAAGTATTTCTTCTGTTATGTGATTTTAAAATTTTTTGGATTATTTCTTCTATTATATGATTATATATACTTTTAAGAATTCTCCAGTGGTATAATAGATCAGAAGTGATTATGAAATCCCAATTCTATTTGAGTACCAGTGCTGATTTATTTGAACATGAAACAGGTGACATTATTTATTTGGACCGGTTTCTTAGGTTTTTAATAATATTTGAAACCAATATGTAAATTGAAATTTAAATTGTATAACAAGCACTGAATATTTTTCACACAGAGAGTTTTCCCTATTGGAGTTATGAGAATGTTAGATGGCTTATGATACATATGTTTATATGTAGATGCATGTATATATATGCACATATAAAAGAAATATGAAACATAATACAGTACATTCTGTTTTTAAACAATATTTTTGCTCAAATCTGTGATTATTTATATTCAATATTGCATTCCTCATTCTTGTGTTAATATTTTTATTGATATCAATTATTTAAGGAGATTTTTAAACTTTTTTTTTCTTTTGGTACCAAGAATTGAACTCAGGGCCTTGGGCTTGCCAGTCAGGCACTGCACTGCTGAGCTACATCCCTGGCCCTGATATAAATTTTTTTAACTTATATTATAATCCTTTGGCTACCTATTTTTACTACTTTTATTGAAATATTTTAGAAAATACTTTTCTTCTTTGTTAACATGCATACACATTCAAAACACAGACATACTGGTAACAAAAATTGCTTTAAAATTTTATTCTTACTACTAATACTAAGAGTACAAATTACTATCCCAAATGCATCTTTGTTACTGAAATTTAATATTCTTCATAATACTAAAGATTTCAAAATGAAGGCAGATTTATTTTGATTTCTGGGCCATTACTATCTTCAAATGTCTGTTACATAAAAGAGAAATTTCTCCAGAAATAAATTACAATGAGAGAGAGAGAGAGAGAGAGAGAGAGAGAGAGAGAGAGACGTTATTTCATTTGCTCAGACCCTTTCCATCTGGAAACAATGAAAATGTTTTAGGTTTGAGGGGCCAGGTCAGAGCACTTATGATGTAAGATTTTATAGTAATAGAGACTTGAGGAAAATTTACGCGAATTTTATCAGCTAAAATTTATCCATTTCATGTGTCTCCCAGTCGTAATTTGAAACACAATTTTTGTTACTACTACTATAAATTGGCTTAGGTATTTATTTAAAAAGTCACCTATAATCTATACATTTTCACTTGTATTTTTATATCTGCTTCTAATTATTATTGTACTTGAAAATAATTAAATGAATCAAATAATACTTTGTATTTTAGGAATTATGTCAAATGTCTTGAGTCACTTTTTTAATATTAGTAAATTTTTAAAATATGATTCTTGCTTGAACATTATATGAATGATAGTACTCTACAAGGCCAACAGTATAGTAAATTTCTTTTGGGATAAATTCCATATTATGACTCATAAGACTCCTTAATCAGTAAATGATTATCTTATTTTATTTTCTAGAGTGCATATTTAAAATATAAATATTTCTTGAAACTCTGCTGTTACATTAATGAACATAAATAAGAACATATTTTGCTTAAAAATGAATAAACTATAGCATTTTGTGGTTTTAATTCATAGATTTTTAGAGCATTATGATGGTCTTGATAAAAATGTGTAGTTTTTAGTACATAAAGACTTATGTTTATCTAAAATTTTAAGAAATGTATTTCAAATAACTCTTTTTAATAGTCTGGCATGACCATAAAAGATTTAAACCATGAAATCTGCTGATATGCTATGAATCTATGTGTGAAAAGTAGAATATATTTTTGTGTGATGCAAAATATAATAGCAATATCAAAGAAACATCTACTAAAATATAGAATTAACTACTTTAAATATACAAACATAAATAAAAGTCTATTGTTTCATAGGAGTACAGACATTTTTAAAATATGAATTAGATTTTCATGTCAAAATAATAGAAGCCATAAATGCCTTCTCTTTAACAGAAAAAAAGAAAAAGCATCATGATATATGTCATGGAAAATATTCACTAGTAACAACAGAGAAAAGAAAATGGAAGTAGCTGAATGCCATAATACTTGAAATATACAGAAAAAATAAGAAAATTCTAGGTCTGTGTAGAGAGCAGATTTTGGCTTTCAAAGCATCCTACACTTCCAAACTATGCAATTGATTCTCAATATCCACAAACTTCTCATTGATAACTGTAAGAAAGAGGTCAGCTCACAGAGATTGAGATGATGAATTTTTTCTTGTGCTAGGGCTGAGAGGTAAAGAGAAGGTGAGCAGTAATGGACATGAAGAGATACTTGAAAATAGAGGATGCACAAAGTGTGGCTACGCAGAAGAAAATTGCCCTGTCATGTGCACTGAAAAGTGTGATGTATGCTCCACCTGAGAGCATCTACATTTTGGATTGAGTGGCATTGTCCAAATATATGGATAGAATAAAACAAATCTTAAAAGTAAAAGCAGAGAATGTTCTCAGAAATATAGACCATTTCCTCAGTAAGCACTGACTTCTCTCACACCACATAAAACTAGCAAGTAGTGTAGACTGTTTTTTATCTGGAGCTCAGAAGGGCTTTCCATATATTAGAAAAGAAGTGAAGGCATCCTCAATAGCATAAATATGAAATTCTCAAGTTGCAACAGTATGAAAAAAAAATATAAAGGTATAGAAACAAAGAAATGCATTTTGGAGAGGAAAACAAAACCAAGAAACTATAAAAACAAACACATACCATAGAAGAGGTTAAAAAAAAAAAAAAGTCAAGATAGAAGTAAATTTTATCCAAGAAACAGAAAGGAATTTGCCCGAGTTTTTCAGTGGAATACAGCAGGTCATTAAGCACATTCGTTCAATTAAATGAGAGTTCAGGTAAATGAGATGAGAAAATTTAAGAAAAAAAAATTGAATTAAAATGTCACTACTAAATTCAAAAAATTAGAATCATCAGAAAAAAGAGAAAGAATAGATGACAGAAAAAGCATAAGATAATTATGAGATATTAGAAGAAAAATGAAGAAATAAAGAGACAAATTGTATAAAAATAAAGATGATTGACCTTCTTGAAGAATAGCTCAAAAATTCAAAATAACAAAAAAATGATTTAACACAATAGTAAAAGTAAAATTCACAAGGCTCCACCCCCAGGTCCAAGTTAGTAAGCCTGCACACATGTTGAATTTTAAGTATCATGCACCTACTTTTAGTCAAGTTGCTCTACAACAATATAGAAACACTTGAGACCGTGGTAAAGAGAGTAGGTCACATACAAGGTTGGGGGTTCAGCCTCCTGTTAGATCACTGTGAAGTAACACTCAATGCTAAGGCCACAGAGTTCAAAGAGAAGAAAAGATATGAGCCAAATGATGTAGCTATTCTTAAGACTCAGTAGAGGACTCTAAAGCTATTAATTTATTGAATAAATACAAATGAATAAAGATAACAAAATAAGAAATTAATCAGCATAAGTATTCTCCAAAACATAGAACATGTGATAACAGTAAAAGGTTCATTTAAACAAGAAAGTATTGGTAAAATTAAGGTGTAATTGGTAAAGTAATTGGTAAAATTAGTCTACAACAAATTGAAAAATAAGAAAAAGTTGTAGTGTAAATTTCAAATATTCAAACAAAAAGAAAGTAAAACTGGCAATGGCTTTATCTTTTATAGAAAAGCATAAAAAATTTGAGAACATATAGAATTGATAATAAGCCTTCTTTGGTTTTTTTTGTTCTTCTTTTCTTAAACAGAATCTTGCCATGTGTGTCCAGGCTAAAAATAATTACATACATAATTAAAATGTGTTCTGTAATCTTATTTTCTTCCTATACTTGTTAATATTATATAAAGATTTCAGCTGTAGTTTTGACATTCTGCAATAAATTATACTGTTTTTATTATTTTACAATATTATTGTGTGATTATATTATAATTTGAAAATATTAATTTAAAATATGAATAGTTCAGATTTATCCCCAAAATATTTTTAGAATTAAAAAGATGATGTCACAAAGACTTATATCAATGAAACAGTACTTAGCAATAACAAATATGATTTAAATTTCTTTTTTTTTCTGGTACTGGAAATTGAACTCAGGATCTTGTGCTTGCTAGGCAGGTACAGCACCACTGATCTATGTACCCGGCCCCCTGATTTAATAATATACATAAACTCAACACAAACAGAACTTGGAGTTCTCAGATGAAAATATTTAGTTAAAAATAGGACAATTTACCTAAAGTACTGAAGTTTGTCAACAATGCTAGGAGACACTAATGACTGTGTGAACAAATGAATTTGAAAACATATATAGAGAAAATATATACAAATAGATAAAATTCATTTTAGATTTTAAATTTCTATTTCTGGTTGTGTCAACTTGCTAATCCTCTTCTTCATCTTTCCAAAGATGAATTCATAACCAAGTATGGTGGTGAACACCTGTAATCCTAGCACTTGGGAGGCTGAGGCCAGAGGATCACTGCAAGTTTGAGATCAGCCTGTAGACAGGGCTTTGCAGTGAGTTCAAGGTCAGCCTGAAGTACATAGGAGGCTCTATCTCAAAAATCCAATAAATAAATAAACCAAAACAAAGGTTAATTTGTAATAGGAAAAAGTTGACTTTTATAACATATACGATATTTTGTCCAGCAGTAACCAGCAACTCTTAGGAATTGTTTATCCTAAATAGACACAAGGAAAACACAAACAGTGAAAGACAGAGCGTAGTAGTGACGTGGATCATGGACATTTCTTTTTTTTTTAAATCAATTTTATTGATACATTTAAGGTATACAATATAATGACATTCATTTTGGATTCATTCACCTTTACATAATCCATCTTGATTCTTATTTTTCCCCCATTCCCCTGCCCTCCCTTCAACCCCTCCACCCCTCCCTATCTACAAAGATTTTGTTTCCATTTTTTCTTTTTCTCATATTAATTCCATTCCCTTCTTTCTTTTCCCCTGATACTTTTGAAACTTTTATTTTGTGACTGTAACCTGTAGCACAGTTACTGAATGGAAATCCCATGAAGAAAAGGAGAAAGATGCCCAAACTCTTAGACCAGATTTATTGATATGTAGCAGGCTCATAAGGTTTTCCTGAGCTAACATTTTCATGATACCTGAAGCAGATAAGGATCCAATCAAAGAAAGATAACTACAGGCCAATCTAATGAAAATAGATAGAAAAAATCCTTAGTAGGATACTGGCAAACAGTATGTAACAAATCATTAGAAAGATCTTACTTCAAGACCAAGTAAACTTTATCCCAGAGATGCAAGGATGGCTCAACATATACAAATCCATATGTATAATCCATCATATCAATGGAGCCCAGGACAAAAGTCACATGATCTTCTCAACAGATATAGAAAAAGCCTTTGACAAAATCCAATATCCATTCATGATAAATAAAATACCTTGAAGAAAATAGTTATAGGACCTTATCTCAAATCTGATTAAAGGCATTTGTAGAAGGACCTTATCTCAATCTGATTAAGATTGAGATGATAACCAACTAACTGCCAAAAACATATTAAAGAGAAACTATCAAAGCTTTCCTTCTAAAATCAGGAAAAAGACAAACATGTCTATTATCGTCGTTTCTATTCAACATAGTCCTCAACATGTTAGAATAATCAGGGAGGAGAAATATTTAAAAGGATATGTACAGGAAAAGACAAAATCAAAGTATCATTATTTGCAAATTACATGATCATCTAATTACATGAACATAAACCTCCACCAAAAGACTTCTAGAATTAATACCCAATTTAGCAGTGTAGCAGAATACAAATCAAACACACAAAAAAGCAATAGCACTCCTCTACATTGATAAGGAACTAAATGAAAAAAGTTAAGAAAACAATACCATTCACAATAGCATCAAAAAAGTAAAATATTTAGTAATTAACCTAACCAAGGAAGTGAAAGACCTCTATGATGAAAATTATATCATTCTGTAAAAGTAAATCAAAGAGGACATCTGAAAATGGAAAGATATCCCATTTCTGAATAGGCAAAACCAGTATTATAAAAATGGCTATAATTCCAAAACTTATATACAGATTTAATGCAATTCTTATCAAACCAGTTCATTGATCACATATGTAGGAAGAAAACCCTAAAATTCATATGGAACCAGAAGAGACCTAGAATAACAAAAGCAATCCCTGATCACAAACCCAAAGCAATAATCCCAGATTTGAAGTAATACTATAAAGCTATGGTAATTAAAACAGCATGGTCCATGGACAAAAACAGACATGATGATCAGTGGAATATAAAAATGAACAAAAGCAATCCCAGGCTAATACAACTATTTGATTTTTGACAAAATGGCCATAAACATACCCTGGACCATGGATAACTTCTTTAATAAAGACGTTGGGAAAACTGGGTATCCACATGCAGAAAATTGAGTCTAGACCCATATATTTCACTGTGTATTTAATTGAAATCAAAGTGGATTGACATCTGAACATTAAAGCACAAACACTTATGCTGAAAGATAAAATATGTACAATTCTTGAAGGTATATGAATAGGCAAGTATTTTTTTTTAACAGAACCCCACTGTCACAAGAAACAGTACTGAGAATCAACAAAAGGGATCATATCAGATTAAAGAGCTTCTGCACAGCAAAGGAAACAAACAATAGAGTGAAGAAGGAACTTACAAAATGGGAAAAAATTTTACCAGGGATTTTTCAGACAGACGGTAAACATCTAAAATATACCAAAAATTCAAAAAATTTAGACTTTCAAAAACAAAAGATCCATTAAAAAATGGGCAACTGAAGTGATTAAGCATTTTTCAGAGGAAATACAAAGGCCTAATAATTACATAAAAATTTTTCAACTTTCCTGGTCATTAGAAAATCGTGAATTAAAACTACATTGAATTGCCGTCTTAGCCCAGAAAGAACAGCTATCATCAAAATCTCTAATAATTAACAAATGCTAGTGAGGATATAGAGAAAAAGAAATAATTGTACATTGTTAGTGAAAATGTAAACTGGTACAACCACTTTAGAAATCAGTATGCAGATTTCTCAGAAAACTAAAAATAGAATTACCACTTGACCAATCTATCCCCATGCTACTTGGCTGCTCAGAGGAATTAAAATCAGCATTTTTTTCATAGTTATATCCATACCCATGTTTATAGGAACATAATTTATAACAGCTAGATTTTGAAAATAGCATATATGTCCATCAACAGATGAATGGATAAGGGAAATGTGGTATTTATACACAATGAAATATTACATTGTAATAGGGAAAGATAAACTTGAGGTATTTGTACATAAATAAATGTAATTTGAGAACATGTTAAATGAAATAAGTCAGACATACAAAATTAAATATTGGATGGTTTATAAAAAACTCAAAATACATATGAGCAAATAGAGAGCAAAAAATGATAGATAAATAGGAAGTAGGGAAAAGTTCAAATAATTCCGCACATTACCTACTCCATTCTTTCAAACATATTTTAATATATATGCTAATTTAATTAATTTATACTAGTTTGTCTTAGTTCATTGAAATGAAAGTTTTATGCTATCATGTTTTTCTCTGTAAAAGAAAATATTTTTGTCTATATCTTTTAATCTGAGTGAATACTTTGAAGAAATCAAAATATAGTGTATTAGCTATTTTATTCCCTTATTACTTTGTTATGCAGGTTTTTCTCATAAAATAAAAAAAATTCAGATTGGTATAGTTATTCAAGAAAATATAAAGAAGGGAGAAAAGGTGCCTTACAATTACTTTAAACTTTAAAAAGAAAAAGGGAAAATGAAAAGTAAGAGTAGAGAGAAACCTGGTTTACCGAGGAAAAACAGATTAGTAATTATAATTCCACAGATTCTCTATTCTTTGTACCCTTTATTCACCTCATAGTCCTTCCATCAAACCTCTATCAAGGATCCATAGAATAGAGGATCTTTAGTTACACATTCAACAGAGACCACACTCCTTATGAAGTTGGACAAGAGTATTTTCTTAAACATATATGACAGCTAATTTTCTGAGGTCTCTTCAGAGCTAATTTGGACAAAAACATCCTAAAGATCTCTATAATTTGTTTTCTGTGAGTACGCAAATCTCACTGAGCCAACAGTAATCAATAGTCATAATTTAGCCACGAGATTTGTCCCATAGCTAGAGAATACTAGCAGTAGACAGGAGATTGCATACCTGGATTCATTCATTCCTTTCTGTTAGATCTCTAATTGTGTTCACTCTGTAGTTTCCTTGTCTTTATCTCCTTTTCAGGTTGTAATGCACTGAAGTAGTCTTTGCTTTCACCCTCTTGGTATGATGAATGGCAACGTGTGTGCACATGTGTCAAAAGGTAAATGTGTGAATTTTGCCCATGTATATGCTGTGTCACAATTTTGTATATTTACAATTTTTATTACATGTTTTGTTTTGATTTTTTTTCTTGTAGAATTAGCCCAATTCAGTACAATGTTGCATAAAACCTTTGCTTTTACAACTTTGGGAGGAGGTTGGAAATGATTCATCTAGTGATTCAGCTACTGATGATGACATGGATCATGTAAGCCAAAGAAGTTAGCAAGATATGACAGGTAGGAAGTACAGAATAAACACTTTGATTTAGATGAAGAAGAAATAGTAATGTAAATAAATATTTAACTAGTCAAAATGCTACAAATGGTCACATATACTTGAATGATCCAACATTAGAACTAGGTGGAAAAATGTTATTAGGTTCTTGCCAGGATGAAAGCTATTGCCAACACCACAGTTTAATGCTGGAAATTGTTTATAAGGGACAATATGTTAAAAGATGTTTCAAAATGCACTAATAATGAAATACAAGTAAAACATTCTATATACATCAATAGTAATACTCAAAAATATATCTATCATGACACTTCACTATCTGAACTAAAAGCCTTCCATAGCAAGATTGTATCATTTTAATTTTCAGAATCTAAAGGATTTATGAAGTGACAAATGTGAAATGGAAATCATTAGAACAATAATGACACTCAAGAGATTTTGTTTCTTTCAAAATTACTATGCTTTGATGACTAAAATGCCCATCAAGAAAGAAAAAAGAAAAAAATCAACAATAGATGGTCTCTACCTCAAACTGATAAAAGGCTTCAATGAAAAACCAACAGCCAATATCATACTAAATGGTCAAAAACTGAAATCCTTCACACTAAAATCAGGAACAAGACAAGGATGTCCACTATCACCACTCTTGTTCAATATAGTTTTGGAAACATTAGCCATGGCAATTAGATAAGAGAAAGAAATAAAAGGAATAAGATAGGAAATGAAGAAGTCAAACTGTCATTATTTGCAGATGACATGATATTCTATATAGAAGACCCCAAGAACTCCACCAAAAGTCTTCAAGACTTAAAAACCAAATTCAGTCAAGTAGCTGGTTACAATGTCAACACACAAAAATCAATAGCTTTTGCTGTACATTAGCAACAGACTCACTGAGAGAGGAATTGGAGAAACAACTCCTTTCACAATAGCATGCAAAATATGAAATACTCAAGAGTCAACCAAATGAAAGAAATCAAAGATCTCTACGCTGAAAACTATAACACTCTGAAAAAAGAAATCAAAGAGGATATTATAAAATGGAAAGACATCCTTTGTTCCTGTCTAGGAAGAACCAATATAGTGAAAATGGTCAAAACTTCCAAAACTGCTACATAGATTCAATGCAATCCCAATTGAAATTATAATAGCACACTTCAGAGAACTTTAGAAAACAATCCAAAAATTCATTTAGAACAAGAAGAGACCTAGAATAGCAAAAGCAATTCTAGTCAGCAAGGACAAGGTAGGGATTATCATATTCCCCAACTTGAATCTATACTACAAAGTTACTGTGATAAAAATAGCATGGTATTGACAAAGAAACAGAGCTGAGAATCAGTGGAACAAATTAGAAGATTCAGAAACAACTTCAGACATACTCAACCACCTCATCTTTGACAAAGGAGCCAAGCATTCTCCCTGGAGGAAAGATAACCTCTTTAATAAATGGTGCTGGAAAAATTGGGTTTCAACTTGCCAAATATTAAAACTAGACCTATATTGCCCACCATCCACTAATTTAAAACCAAAACTGATCAAAGATCTAAATACTAAAACAGAAACACTATACTGTCTGGAAGAGAGGCTAGGTAGAAGACTTGAAGACATTGGCAAAGGAAAAGATTTCATGAACAAAACCTCAGTTGCATGTGTACTAGCACAAAGAGTCAACAAGTTGGATCTCATATTATTAAAAAGCTTTTGCACAGCAAGAGAAACCACCAACAGCATGAGGAGACAAGCCATGCTGTGGGAAAAAATTTTTACCAGCTGTTCCTCTAAGGTACTCTCTAGAATATATAAAGAACTTAAAATATCAAACTTTTCAAATTTGAAGACACAGCCAAAAATGAGCATCTGAAATGAACAGACATTTCTCAGACAAAGAAGTAGAAATACCAAATAAATTTGTACAAAGATATTCAACATCACTGGGCGTTTGAGAGATGCAAATGAAAATAATACTGAGATTCCACTTCACTACAGAAAGAATGGCTTCTATCAAGAAATCAACCAATAACAGACGCTGGCGGGATTGTGGGGAAAAAAGAATCGTTCTCCACTGTTGGTGGGAGTGTAAACTGGTGCAACCACTGTGGAAAGCAGTATGAAGATACCTCAAAACACTAGAAATAGGGACTGGGGATTTAGCTCAGTGGTGCCGCCACCTGCCTCAAAAGCGCAAAGTCCTGATTCCGATCCCTGGTACCACAAACAAAACAAAACAAAACAAAACAAAAAACAAAAACAGAAAAAAACAAAAAACTAGAATTAGACTTCCTATTTTATCTAGCTATTACCCTGCTAGTTATCTTCCCAAAAGAATTTTTTAAAATCATACCACAGTGATATATGTACACCCATCTTGATAGCAGCACAGTTTCTATTTGCTAAAACTTGGAAACAGCCCAAATGCCCATCAACTGGAGAATGTATGCTTTTTATAAAAGAGATTACTATTCATCTATAAAGAATGAGAAATTAGAGACATTTATAGCTAAATGGATGCACATTGAGGCCATGCTCTTAAGTGAAATAAATAGGACACACATATGTCAACATCGAATAGTTTCTCTGGTGTGAGAAACTGAAAGTTTAAACAAGGCTCATAATGTATAATATATAATATGAAATAGGAAGCAAAGGTCCAAATGGGAACAGGAAGTGGCAGGGGCAGGGGAAAGGAAAGAAGGAAAAGGAATAAATATGAGAAAAGGGAGAAATGAAAACTAAGTCTTTGTAAAGTAGGGAGAGGTGAAAGGGTTGAAGGGAGGGCAGGGGGATGGGGAAAAAATAAGAACCAAGATATATCATGTAAAGGTACAAATTCTCAGTGATGAATGTCATCATATCGTACACCTAAAATATACCAATTAATTTAACAAAGTTTTAAAAAAGAAAATGAAAGCTCAATGATGTTTTTATGCTACTAACATAGCTTTGGTCAATATATGGTTGAAGCAGTAATTACAATGTCAAATTTTACATTGCTTAATAAACATATGTTCGAAGGCTATAACTTCCAATGCATGGTGATTCCTCTGTTGTATTTGGCCAAAATAAGCTGAAATTTCTGTAAGTTTTACCATTTAGACATCACTAAGAATTCTAGAGGTTCATAGAAAGAGGTCAAAATATCAACATTAACAAGAGTTTTGAGTAAATTGATTCAAACTCTCATGAATTAATCCAGGGAGGAAGACCTCCATGAAGAAAGTAACTGCAAATATGTTACAAATAACAAGGAAATGAGAATCAAAAGTGGAACCAAAAATTTGACTGAATTACTGGATTTGGATGTTAACTCTTCAATTACTAGTGTCTTTGAAAAGAACATTCAAGTATCTTTTGACAAGATATCTAGAAGTGAAATACCTGAGTTTGATGGAATTTCTGGTTTTAATCTTTTGAGGTATCTCCATACTGTTTTCCATGCAGTTATACTAGTTTAAATTCCCCACCAACAATATAGAAGGGTTCCTTTTTCTTCACAGCCTCTCCACTATTTGTTATTGTTTGTTCTCTTGATGACGGCCATTTTTCTGGAGTAAGACATGCATCTCTCTATATATTAAATTAAAATCAACATGGAGCAAAGATCTAAATGTTAAAAGGGAAACACTTAATCTTTTGATAGATAAAATAAGTAAAACTCTTCAGGACATAGGCATAGGTAGAGATTTCCTCAAAAGAACCCCAATTGCATAAGAAATAGCATCAAAAATCCACAAATGAGACATCAAGTTAAAAACCTTCTGGACAGTTAAGGAAACAATCAATAGAGTGAAGAGATGAACTATAGAATAGGAAAAATTTTGACCAGTTATTCCTTGGATTGCTCATAGAGAAAGGACTAATATCTAGAATATATGAAGAACTTTTAAAAATTAGATACCTCTAAAGACAAAATCAAATGATAGGTAAACAAAATGAACAGACAATTCACAGAAGTACGAATGGCCAATATATACACAAAGTAATGTTCATCACTGGTCATTAGAAAAATGGAAAATTAAAACAACACTGAAATTCCACGTTCTTTTAGTATGAGGTGATTCAGAGTATTTAAAACATTTACTTATGGCAGTTTATCCTAAGAAACAATGTTCCTTTTTTTCCCCCTCTCAATTCAAGTTTCCTTTAGTTGAGTATTTTTATGCCAATTGTATTACAAATACTTTTATTCTGTTCAGTTTTCTCATTTGCTTTTCAAGTACTAAGTATCAGTCCTCACCTACCCATTTTTACTTAAAACTTTTCATTTTCACTTTGTTTTCAAAAAAAGAATTAAGGTGTGTTATATATATGTACCAACTTCACACAAGGAATGTAAACATTATGTACTGCCAACACGCAATAATAAAAAATAAAGAAAACAGAAAGAAATTGTTTAAGCCAACATTCTAAACATTTATTGTTTTCAGGACTGTTTACTTTTTCATTGTGTAGAATGTGATAATTTTTCTACTGGAAATTTCTTGAGATGTGCCACCCCACAATCCTCACTGATACTTAAGAATTCTTCCTTGAACTTTTGTACATCTTATTTGAGCTCTCCGAAACACTTTGTTTTGGCAAGATCTTTATTTACTATTTTTGGCTTCAAGTTTTTTTCTCTTATATTTCTTTATATTTAAAAGTGTCTTGTTCAAATTACTTTTTAACTATAAAATATCACTTAATGTTAGAAGTTCACTTCATATTAGCTTTTTTGCAGTAAATATATATTGATTTGTGGAGAATGTAGTGGTTAAGGTGGAAAAGTTCATGTGTATGATTTATTTTAGGATTTATTATTCTTTTTCCTGCAGAACTGAGGTTTGAGTACAGGAAACAAGCAACAATGAGCTATATTTCAAGCCTTTTAATCTAATTTTCATTTTGAGACAGGATCACCCTAAATTGCCCGATCTGGGCTCAAACGTGGGATGATTCTAACTCAGCCTCTGAGAGTACTGAAAACATACATATGCAGGACAATATAAGGCTTATTTTAGTTCTTTATTCTCACCATACCAACAAAGATTTCCAACTACAAGGATATTTCAAACTTAGCATCTTCTGAAGTGTCAGACTGGGAAGAATTTGTATATTCCCTCTGTTTGTATGCTGCTCGCTTCTCTGTTCCATCAGTAGACTGGTGTCCATGGGAGCTCATCACTTTCCTGACCTCACAGGCTCCTCTATTCCCTTCCCTTCTCTTCCCTTTTCTTTTCCTTTGTTCTCCTTTGCTTTTTAATTATTTGCTCTTTTGTTTTCTACTCAGAATTTGTCACTCGCTCTCAAGAATTGTTATTTTCTGGATTGGCCTGAGAGCTGTTTCTAAAATCACCCTCATTTGACATATTACTGAAATCTTACTGAACACCAACTGCATTCTGTACTCCACCCTCTTATATACAGTCTGAGTGACATAAAATCTCTTGCTTATTTTGAAGCTCAAGTTTTCATTTCCTTTTGCTGGTAGCCATTGCATTATTTGGTTGACTTATAGGAGTCAGAGGAGTCATCATTTGGTCCTATTTAAACATAAAATACTTTTTAATGTTTGTCTCAGGGCTCATAACTGCAATGAAGTGCTCATCCTACTCTATTGCATTTTCTAACAGTATATTGCCAACACTAGCATAGCTCCAGAATAATTTCATGTTGTATCCAAATTATTTTTGGGTGTGCTATAAGAACTTTTTTTACTGTCTCATGATTTCAGTGTAGTTGAATGGAAAGCCTAATTTATGTTTATTTTATTGACCCTAAAGCATCACTTACAAATTATAAAACTTAGAGGCTTCTATGTCTGTTAAGTCATAAATTTCATGCTAGTCTGATTGTTGTCATATATATGAATATTGCAGATTATTAAATTCTTTTTAAAGAAGTGATCTTGATTGCTTTATTCTTAAGGAACTATGTGATCTGTTTTAAAGAAATTTCATTCAAAAAAGTGCTCTGAGGAATTCATTATGCTAAAAAAATATAAATTGACCATAAAACAATCTTTGATATAGTTCCAATTGAGACAATAATAAGGGCTAGAGATATTCTAACAGCAGCCTTAATTAAATGTATAAATCACATATACAACAACATAATTTGAATGTAAAGTCATTGGGTTTATAAAATATTGGACATTAACCACTGCTAAGGAATTTTTATGTATCTCAGATTTTGATAATTTAGAAGAAAAACATCTTTTGTAATAACTTGGAATCTAATAATTGACATTATCTCTGGCTCTAAAATGGAGCTTAATTGGGATACATTTTTACCCACATTTACATGTGTGGCTTTTCATGTTCTAGGCCGAATGTCTTTGTGTTATTCTTAGAAAATTTCTATAAATTTTTAAATATCAGGAATGTAATTTTTTATAGGTATCTTAAAATGGAGTGTTTGTCAAGCAATCTGTATTTTGGTAAACTGTGTTAAACACATTACCAAATATCCTATGTCAAATATTTTGTCTAAGAACAATAACATAATTAATTTTCAGGAAGCAAAGGTTCTTGAAAATGAAATTCTGTTCAAATATTTCAAATTAAAACTAAATTTATTATATTTTAATTAAATCTCTTCTCTTACTAGCTTAATAATCATTCTCATCACTATAGTCTACAAAGTGCTGATTTTTTCATTAGTGCAATAGAATTGATATTGTCTTCTCTTATGTTTATATTCCACTTGAGCAACAAAGAATATTACTTCTTAACATAATATACAGAAGTTGAAATTGAGAGTTATTAATAATTATCTGTTATAGGTCTAGATTAAGCATGAATATTGGCCATTCAGATCGTGGTTTTTTTCTTAAATAGAAGGACACTATTTGATTTTTTTCTAAGATTTGGATGATAAAAACTAATAAATAAATATGAAAGTAAATAAATAAAACACTGAGGAACATACTTCATGTATTTAGGGCAATTTGAGCTCTACAATCATAACCTAGTACAATATCATTGATTCTCCCAGTCATGCATCCTCTTGTTACGCTCTATGTGCCCGTGGAGTTGTGGAGACATGTACATTAGTTTTGCTGAGACCTTATACCTCTGAAATTGTAGTTTTCATCATTGTTATTGCTAACATTTAATTTTGAAATAATTTCTCACCTAATAGTTGCAAAATAGTACTGAATATGTTCCATATAGTCTCCTCATAAAATCCTTAAATATTAGATATTTTTTGTCTCTTTAAAAATATTGAGACATTTGAGATTGTCATAAACCATAAATGTTTAGTGGCATTACTTCTAAGTGTATTCATATCTGGATCCTGTGAAGAAATATAGCCTCTTAAAAGATTACAGTACAAATTTAAAAATCATAAAATTCATGTTAATGAAACATTACTTCATCTATAAGTATTTGAATTTTATCAATTCTTTACTAATGTATTTTATTACAACAGATTAAATCTTATCCTTTGTTTATAATTAATCTAGAAAAACTCTTCAGGCTTTCTTTGTATTTCCTAATATTGACATTGTGCCAGAGCTTTGACCAATAAAGACGTGACCAAAGATGAGAGAATGTGTGTGAAATCAAAATGAAAGTTAGACTGTAATACTTCTAGTAGCCAAACTGGGGACTATTTAAATATCAAGCAACTAACAAAAGAAACACAGTGTAATCCACAGATAAAATAAGAATCCACGAATCCACACTGACAGAAATAAATGAATTAGAGAAGTAAATGCATGTCATAAAAGGAAATTTTAGTAATCTCATAATCTAAAATGCAGAAGCAGTGAAGGAAATAGAAAATTCAAAATTGGCACCTATAGTAGTTGCAACTAACGCTGGCAAAAAATTGTCAATAGATGTTGAAAGTGTAAAAAATATGATTGAAAAAAGAGATAGTTGCATAGTCCCAAGTTTTTTAATACAGACCTTTATTGGTTGAAAAAGTTCAAGTAGCAACTCTATAATAGAAAACCTTAGCACAAACCACTTTAACCAGGTGATAAAGTTAACATCACCACCAATGAGACGTCCAATGTACTAATATAATGGACTGAGCAGGTATCACAACACTTCTATCAGATTTTGGCCAAAAGTGGATAACCATAATATATCCCCATAATATAATGGGGATGTTACTGAGATAGTCCCAAGTTAAGGGACCTTCTGCGAAATACTAGTCTGTCCTCTCTTGAAATGCTATGTATTTCAGACTTATTTATTACTTGAGGTATAGTGTGACTCTTTCTCTCATGGAAGGATATTTATTTATTTACTCCAGGCTCTCTTACTTTTTGTCATATATATATAAAATTATATCGTATGAAATGGCTGTACACAATAATGCCCTCTATCACAATTTGAGAGTATACTGTGGACACAAATCTTGGCTAAGTTGATGAATAAAATATTTTGTGATCACCCAGATAACAGATATAATTCAGTTTTTCTCTATCAAGGTAACAGAAACTTTTTATTTGGCCTATCCATTCTGTTTTGTCTTAAAGTGTTAGGACAGCAATGATTCATCTCATGAACTCAATTCATTAAGAGGATTATTCATGGTTTAGTCACTTTTGTGTACGTGAGAGTGTACATACGTAGTTGGTAAATAATTTGAGTCTAGATTCTGTGCCACGTGTTCAGGTCTTGATATTCTTCCTTTTGTTGTTTACTAAGACAGGTCATAGTTTCTCTCATCCTTCTTTAGCTCAGTTCATGTACGTATTCCCTTACCTGAACTCAAATAGGTTTGCCTGTAAAGCTCATTATTTCAGCTCCATGGCTGTTACTTTAGTTTTCAAAGAAAAATTCATCTTCCTTTATATTCCCATTGACCATAGATGCATATATACAAATGTAAGTCAATGAAGAATTCAAAGTAA
Source organism: Heterocephalus glaber (assembly GCF_000247695.1). The sequence goes on from NW_004624873.1 coordinate 4,806,850, forward strand.
CTTACAATATTTTAATATATATATTATTTTAATATTACATGGAAACAAACTGATTTTTAAAAGGATATACAATCTTACATTTTGCAATATTTTGCTTGAGCATGCTTTCATGTCTGAGGTACATTTCCAGTTATGTTTAGTGTTTCTTCTCTCAACAATATGAAACATTTTACTTTTTATTTTATCAACCTGTAATGAGATCAATTGTGTAGCTATTTTCCTTTTGCCTATTTTAAGGAATGAGAATTTGATTCACTCTTCTTTGTGGTGCAAAAAAAAAGAAAGTCTACAGGAAAAGATTTAGATTGAAAAGTTTCTTTTACAGTCATTTTTCAATAAGGAGATGTATAATTAGGAGGAATATGTTCTAATACAGATTCTTAAGTAATTGTCCATATGAAAGGCTGATAATTAACCCCAATATTGTTTACAACTTGCCTTTTTGGAAAAACAAATTCCTAATAGATATGAGAAAATTTCTGAAATATTAGTTTTACACTTGAAGATCATAAAACCATGTTCTAATTATTCCAGTGCCACAGAGTAGTGTATAAGTACTCATAAAAATCATTATCTGCACATACAAGTTTTCTTGGTTGAAATCAACTTTGCTTAGTTTCTCTACAATTTTAATTAATGAAATGAATCATCTAGAAATTTTAAAATATTCTGATGTATTTCACTTAACTTCAATAATTACAATAAAATAGGCAGTGTTTCAAGGAGAACCATGGCAATATTGTTATGCAGAAGTTTCATAAAATTAGTAAAATGACATTTTGATATTAATGTTAAAGTTTGTTTTATGTAGGGAAGCTGATAGAATATCCATAGAAGTGATTTTCAATACTGCATGCGCAACTGCATTAAAATGAGCCCACAAGCTACAATTTGTGAGTCAAATTCAGTTAAAAGTCTAAATCCAGTTAAGGGTTTATAAATCCAGTTAGAGGCCACTTGAAGTTTGTGATTATAAATAAAGTTTTAATGAAAACATCCACATTTATTTTTTATTTAATCTTTATGGTTGTTTTTCACAATGATATTATGGAGAAATTATAATATAACCCAGATTGCATGCAAAATCTTAAATATTTACTCTCTCATCTTTAGCAGAAAAATCTTGCTGAAGTCTAAAAAAAAAAGAAATGACCAAAATTAGCCCTCATATTTGTGAATAGGACATAAATATTAAAATACCTGATATAGATGCCACATTTTATTATTTGACTTCCCACTGAAAAAGTAATTCAATATTCAGTGAAACAAGCTTAATTTGATAATGCAATGAATCGTTCACACTGAGTTAAGTAGATAAAATATTGCCTCAGCCATATATTATATATTTTCTAAATATCTGACCTTTCTAAAAATATTCTTTATCTTATGTTAGCATTAAAGAAAATACAATTTTTAAAAACCACTTTAAAAGTTCTAGTCCATTGCCATTTTTTTTTATTTTTAGTAGACTCAACTGTATAACTGTTTTAGTCACTGATCTGCATATTTATTTAGAAGGATTATTTTTTAGGAAATAAAAGTGATATGCCATTTAGAATATCACAAAGTAATATTTTTTAAGAAACTTAGTAAACGTGAGGCAACAATCAAAAGTATTCCTTGGTCATTTGAGTTGGACTTAGATCTTTTTTTTTATTTCATAGCCATTGATTTTCATACTGAGGGTTAGTTAAAACTATTTGGCTCTTGGAATGTATAATAAAACATCTGCAATGCAAAGCAAATTTTAATCTTTCCATTTCAGCAATAAAATATTTTTAGGCATTGATTTTTTTCAGTAGATGTAGCTGTAATATTAGAAATTTCCTGTAATTTTTAAATTCACTGTACAATATAAATGTATATTTGAATAAGATTTCATCCAGGTACTAAAGTCACTTTCGATATCTCTGCAGAATCACTTTGTACGGATTGCTGACCTAACTCAGAAGTTCTGCAACCATCAAACACCCTGTAGCTGTGGATCTAAGTGACCTATTCAGAGTTCAGAAAGTCTCATTCCAAGGCTCCGTATTACATGTTGAGCTGCTTCAGTGTTTACATAACATTTCTAAAAATGGAACCTGAAACAATAATTCCATGTAACTATAAAAACTGCTTGGTGAAGGAATCCGACATCCGTCATCGTAGGCTGACCAGAGAGCACTGTAAGCCTCCCCCATCCCCTTATATCTGCTAAACATGTATAACCACACCCGCTAAAGATGTATAGCCATGGGTTAATAAGGGCCAGCAACCATGGCTACACTCCGTAACTCCATCATTCCTCAGCCCTTCGCCTGACAGGCAACCGCCACTCCCTGTACTTTCTTCAGCCTTTTTCCCACCAGGTAGCCACAGTACCTTTTCATTGAACTCTCCCCCTTCAACAATCCATTTGCATCTTTTCTTTTCACAGCCCCCAATTATGCCCATGACCCTATAAAAAGACCTTATAGCCTGTACCAGTGTTGCTAGTCTGGTCTAAGTGCCAGGGCGGTCCCTCTCAGGTTTGTTCTGAAATAAACCTGTCCTGCAGAGCTCGTACCTGTATTTTTCCCTCTCTTTTTCTTAACAATTGGATTTTTCAAAACAATGGATGAAATGTGGAATTATTAGACTACAGTGAAATGATTAAGAATATAAAACTTAAGGTAATTTTTCTATTTAAGCTCTTAAAATTAAGAGTATGTACCCAAATTCCTTTGCATCTCGGATCCCAGGTTACTTCACTACTGTGCCATAGTTAAACAGGACCACAAGAACTGTGCAAGTAGTTCCGTGTCTGTGATAGATTTATTCAACTAATTTAGTCAAATGGCCAAAAAATTGACCAAAGAATCAGCTTTTATAGACATTGAAGGCATATTAGCCTTCTTTCTTTGAGTCAAGTAACTTCTTTCTTGTTATTCAAATTGTTATGGAATGTAAACTGAGTCTATTTTGCATGTATTGGCCTTACATATAAGAATAGCCACTGCTAAGTAGAAAACACTGATTCATAATTAAATCGCATGGGATTCTTCTCTTGGCCTCTTTAGGTTTTAATAAAGGGCTTTGAAGGTATATACTTAAATCTAACTTTTAAATAATGCATTTTTGGAATTCATAATTTTACTTTAGCTTCAAATTATTGGTTTGTTTTAGCCCTGGGATTTTTATTCCTTAGAGGCATAATTAGCTAATGAAAAATAGTTATTTCTCAGAGAGTTTAAAAAGTAAGATATTTGCATACAAATGAGGAAATATGAAGTCAACATATTTAATAGAAAAAATTGTCTTAAATTACTTATATGTAGGGAAGCTTTATATATTAAAGATATATAAATATATATGTATCTTTCATGTCTACAGATAGAACACATTCGGAAAATGTAAATAATTGAATTTTAAAGGTCGGCGCATA
>NW_004624873.1:4818837-4891159 GCF_000247695.1 Heterocephalus glaber
CTGGGGATCAAACTCAGGTCCTTGCGCTTGCGCAGCAGCAGCGAAATTACTGAGCTAAATCCCCGGCCCTACATATTAATTTTTAATAATTTTTATTTCTTATATCAATTGTAAAGTGAATTTTTAAAGCTAGTGGGAAAATAAAGCACTTCAATTAAAATTTTGCAATTCCACAAGATAAAGTAGAGAAATTTGATCTTTTCATTACTTAGTTTACAACTTTGAAATTCTCCATTAGATTCAATTTATTGAAATAAAATTTTGACTTATAGTCTGACTTTCGTAATCCATCATCCTTGCTTATTTCATATTGATATCATAGTTATTATATAATATTGCGTGCTATTGTTAAAATTATCTTTAACTCTCCTTTTCTGATAAGTTATTGTTATATTAATGATAATTTTAATTCTAGATAATAACATTATAGGTAGTTCAATACTCATACTCTTATTTACTTTCAAGAATTCTTACTATAACATTTTTCTGTGAAAAGGATAATAACCATAACGTACAGATTTCTACCCTTTAGTTTCCAAATCGTCTGTAAAAATGAATTTCCCATTTGATTAAATGAGTATTTAGAGGTTGACTTAATATTTAAGTGGCTGTATATTTTTTATATTTCATTAAAATTAAGTTATGTAAAGTTTTTAATAAATCTAGAAGAAATTGATTGTTCAATATGGTTCATAAACCACTTCAAACTATTTTACACGTTCATCCCTGGTACTTTTTGCCTGAATATTTATTTATGTATTTCTCAGGGTCACTTTAATTTTTAAATGTACATCCTTATATTCTTAATTGCATTTCAAAAGAGCCACAATAGAAAATTTCTTATAACACTCCATTGAGTTAAAAAAAAAAAAAAAAGGCTCTATGGTCTCCACTCTGTGTCTTTTAAACATGCCAATGCTTTTTTTCTTCATTTTCAATTACTGCTCAGATTAAACTCCTTACTACAGAAGTTATTCTCATATTGCCTCCTGAACTTACGTCCGCTGGCTCGGACCTTGGTGTCAGTTCTTGTGGAGAAGTCAACAGTCGGACCATTTGGTTTTCCTCTGACTTATTTCAGCCATTCCCTCTTTAAAGTCTTGCTGTTCCTCATTCCCAAAGGGAATATTTGGATTATGTAATTTTCTGACTTTAAACAAGAATATGAATGAATTCCTCACTAAATCATTACTTTATTTTTAGTTGTAATTCTAAAGGTTGTTTCATAAAAATTCAGCCATTTTAAAATGCAATGTTCTGTTAAACTGTACAAGCATATTTATAAAATCATAAAATTAAAGGGAATGGACACTGCATTCAAATGCTTTTAACCTGTAATTATCCTTGAAACCATTTGAATATATTGTGTGTCCCAAACGTAGGAGAAAATAATTGAAAGGAAGTAGGTGGTAAATATGTGCATGTGTAAAAGACCTTATAACTCTTTTGTATATTAATAAATCTGAATGTAGTGCTAGCAACCCAAAATATTTCTTTGTTGTATGGCTAAGCTGTAACTCATGCTGTTTCATGTCCTCTGTAGATTGTTTTTCAACAAAAATGTAACAAATTGTCCCATAGTTCCCAGTAAAAAATCGAAGACATTAACTTACTTAAAATTAACAGAATTTGAAAATGGAAATTTTAACATCACATAGAGCAAAAGGTTAGAAGATTTGCCAAAAGTTGTTATAGAGGATGAATTAAAATAAATCAAAAACCATGGAGGTAACTTGATCTTTTGTTTAATTTTAACCAAAGTAAGAAACTGTTATGGAAAGATTCTGGTGTGATGAGCACCATCTGGTCTTATTTTGTTATATAACAATTTGCATAAAATCTATTAAGTTTTCGGTATTGCATGCTTCAGAAATTTAATAACCCAGAATTATGGATGATATACAGTACTTGGCAACAAATATTAATAAACAGAAATTGTACTTCCAGCTAGAAATGTATATAGAAACCAATATGTAATTTTAGAGAAAATGAAGCTATTGCAAATTGATTTCACCATGTTTAGTAATTAATTTATTTTAATTAGAATGTATGATTTGTATTTCTAGGCTTGCATTTCTTTGGAGTATTAAAGAAAATGAAGTTTCATCATTAACGTGGTAGAACATATTAAACATCTCATAATTCCTCTTGTTAGTCTATCTGTTTTGTAATTTGTCTTTATAAAGTGATGAATCCACATGAAATCCTCAGTTAGATGTGAAAATTAAAGCATTTGTTGAAAGACATTTCTCCTATCTGCTAACCTGTTATCTACATGGCCTTGAGTATAACAAGGTTGCATTCTGTTTCTCTTGTGTATATAGTTATTGTTCTCTCTCATCCACTCTAAATCAATGCATGGTTTGGTCTCTGAGACAAAGAATAATGCCTCAATTTTTCAGCAGTCTTTTTTCTATAATACCTCATTTTAAGGTATACATTCTCTTTTTCTTTATCCTGAAAAATTCAAAGTTATTCCAATTCTCTTCAGCCTTTCATTGAGGTCCTTTCTAAATTACAAAGTTCTGCAAGTTTATGAAGGTGTATCTGCAACATCGGGATGGTATTACTTAAAGCATATAGCTTTTTATTCATAGGTCCCTCCCTCCCTATAATCATATCTGGATCTCACCTCAAGCTAGTTCCCTGAAAGATCTTAGACAAATTTGTTTTCTAATCATAACTTTTTCAAGAAATAGGAAACCTAGTAGTAACAACTACTAGGATTAATGTGGAGATTAAATAGAATGGACACCTGTGGCAACTCCTGGTGAAGAGAAACAACACAACGAATGCTAGCATTTTCAAACTGTTCCTCTCAGGAGTTGTATAAAACCATTAAGTATTCCATCTTTATACACTATAATTTGTGGAACCAAACAAAATGAAGTCTTTATATGATTCCTGATATATTTACTACTTTATAAAATTTGAGGATTTATTTTTTCATACAATGGCGCAATGTCAGAGAACATGTGTGTGTGTGTGTGTGTGTGTGTCCGTGTGTGTCTTTGTGTGTATGTGAGTTATGTGTGCATGTTCTGTCCTTTGCCTGATCTCTGTCAGATCCATAAGGAATTAATAAAAATAACTAGAACTTTGTGTTATTTTTTATTTCTAATAAAGCGAACCTCATTATTTCAGCTCATTTATTTTTGTCAGCATTATTGTTATTTTGGGAGGGGAATAAAATAATTTTGCTTTTATTTTTCAATGGTGTCTCTTAATTTACCATCTTTTATTCACTTTACAGCAAAACTTGAAAGAAATAATCTCTTCCAACTAGCCAGGCAGCCAATCAGTGACTTTGTATTGATTATCTGTTATGGGTTAGATTTAACGGACACTTATTTTTTTTTTTTTACTGGAATTGAACTCGGGATATTGTACTTGCAAGGCAGGCAAGGTACCACTGAGCTAAATCCCCAGCCCTGTTATGGATTAGGACAAAAATAAGAGGTATTACACACATAATAATTGTTCAATAAACAGTGATGATACAATCCTGTTTTTAGAGAATAGCTGAATATTGGTAAATATAGACAAAGAAATAAGCACAATGAATGGATATGGAATTCAAATAAAAAATGTATACATGACACCAAGAGAACAGAGAGTAATTATCTTTACTGGTTTAGCAGAGGGATAATAATCAATATAATTCCTGCAGTATAAATAAAAATTTACACGGTTAAGGAGAAATATGTTATTTTATCTAATAAGAGCAGACCTAATAATATTAGATAAATATGATCCTCAAATAATGAGAAAATCTAACATCAATAGTAAATATTTTCCAAAGTAATGATATATACTATAAATTTAGTGTAGTATTTTAGGATAATTGTTTTCAGATGAATAAATTGAGAAGAATAAAACATTTGCAATAAAAATTATTTTATAATATTATAAAACTACTAAATATTGAGTGTCCTCCATAGAGTATTTAATAAATAATGTTACACAAGAACATACAAGAGTACAAGAGGATAATTTTGCCTGTGATCATATAACTGATAAGTGGACGCAGTTTTTTTCATCCAAGCATTCATTTTATTCAAACTGTCTACTTTTCTCCAGAATATATTAGTTTTGAATTTTATTACTTTAAATACTTTCACGTAACTCCATTTTATTTTTGGCAAATAAGTAGTTTGTTGTATTGGACAGGGTGATTTTCTCTATTCTGTTCACCTCACTCAAAACACATGTGATGAGTTCTCTATTGACTTTCTAAAATCTTCCGAGAGATATATCTTACCTTCCAATCTGTCTAGTATGTAAGACAGGTTAGAACACAGGTAATTATGATGTAGAATCTGAACAGAGAACGGTAGTATGACTGAATTTAAGTAGTTGCACTCCTTTTATGTCTCAAAATTAAGCTTAAGTTTCTAAACTTTGACGTGTCAAAGTTAAAATTATACTGAAGAAAGTAGAAAAGACATTATTCAAGATTTGTACAATGGAAGTGAGAGGATGGAATTCTTGTGAACTCAACTCCACTGAAACAAAGCATAGATTTTTGAAGTTCTGACGTGAGTTGGGGCCTAATTACTGGAGCACTTACTTTCAGAATAAGGTTGGTATGTTAGGAATGATGTTCATGTATTCTTCAGTCTACAAATAATTTTCTCTCTGTTATCACATCATTTTATATTTGCCAACTGGCTCCCATCAATGCTAAGTCCTCATGTCTTGAGGTGACAGGCAAATAGTGTTGCAATTTTTATTGTCCTTTACATTTTAAAGTGATGGCCACCATGTCCTTGAGGAGAAGATTCTTGGAGTAAGACTGGGAAAAGGCTTTTAGAGGCATTCAGATCTCAAAGGGGCAGAAAAAGATTTTATAACTGTAAGTCTTCCTGAGGTAAATGTACTAAGACAGGTTATAGGAGAGATTCAGGAAGAAGGCTGTCTGAAATATGATCAAGTTGAGGAGACCATTACAGCTTTTCACATGCTTTCATATAGTTTATGTCCTCAAAGCTCATGTCAAAATTTGATTGCCTTTGTGGTGGTTTTCACAGGTGGCGCTTTGAAGAGGAAATTGGCTCATTATTAAGGGTTATTGTCTCTCTTAGAGATTGGGTTGTTGCCTTGACAGCAGGTTATTACAGTGTAAAGCCACCCTTCTTAATTGAACTTCTCTGGAGTATTTACCTGACCTTCCACAACACATCTCCACCATGAACTGAAGCAGTACATGACACCATAGGAGACCACCTGAACTTGAGCTTTCCAGCCTGCAGAATTAAACCTCTTTTACATCTTTATAAATTGATTTTTCTCAGATATTCTCAAATTATTTGTTACAGACATAGGAAATTCATTAACACACATTTTTTTGGTCACAAAATGTGCTGGATTGTCAATATGTATCTCAGCATACTATTTTTTCCATTTTCTCTTCCTATTATCATTCCATATACTTAAATAAACTGAGCTCTGGTGGCAGGAAGCTTTTGTTTCATACATTTTGTTTAGACCATGAATTATTATTATTCTTTTCTGATGCTAGGGATTAAACATAGGTACATGTGCATGCCAATTGAGTGTTTTCTACCACTGAGCTAAGCTCCAGCACGCACAATGTGAATTATGGTCCCAAATAGTATCTGAAATAAATATAGATGGTATTTTCAACTTAGAAAATCCCTTTTATTTTAATACATTAATTTCTTACTGCTCTTAGAAAACATGAAAATGTGACTCTCTTGGGCATTTGTATTTATAACACTTGTTTAATACAATTCAAAGCAAAGTTGTCACCAACTCCATAAGGATTTTGAGGGAAGTGCTAATATCTAATAGCCCACTGTTCCCATTTCTGTCTTTGATCTACTCCACCATGTGCCATAGCTGCTGAATATTAACTATATGCCTTCAAGTTTTCTTTGGATTTCACTAACCCAGAAGCAATGTGGACTTTCAGTGAAGAAGCCAGTGATAAAGCCCTTTACTTGTGTCTACCACAATGAATTCATCTTTCCAAAGTAGACTTATACTCAAGTCATAGTACATTTTTATGATAGATAACTGAATTTCAGAGTATATGTTAAGGGCTTTGTATATAACATATTGAGAAACACACCAGATCATTCTTTTGGTTTTTTTCTTTCTGGGTACCAGGGATTGAACTCAGGACCTTGCACTTGCCAGACAGGTGGGATGCCACTGAGCTAACTCCTCAACCTCAGATTATTCTTTTATAGAAAAGCTGTTCTAGTCAAAAACTATTGAATAATGGGCCCACTTTAAATGAAGTCATTATATACAATAGCTTCAAATTATTTTTCTCCATAAAATAGTTTATTCTATGAGTAATATGAAAAGAAGTTTATTTTACAGTTTTGGAATAAACATACGAGTGGTTTGGGGTAGATAATTTGACTCAGTTATATGATTGTACTACCACAGTAGAAACCTTTATAAAACAATTTTTAGAAAGTAAACAGTCCACTTAAACAAAAGGCTTGGAATTTTAATCTACTTTGTAGCTCTTCCTGAAATACCAAACAAGCTTACATTATTCAACAGTAGTATTCAGACCTCAGGATAAAGTATAACAATACTTCTCTTAACTTATATTAGTGAAATTCTTTCAATAGTATTAAATTCAGTCTGGAGGCAACTTTTTATGAGTGAGATCAATAGTTTACGGTAAATCTAGCAGCTGCACATAATTATTAAATCAATCAATAAACAAGTTAATCCAGAGACACTTATGAAAGGTCTGGAGTGCTATTATTAAAAAAAAATTCTTTTAGCTGGCAATAAGGTTATAGTTGAAAAAGATCAGCCTATATTCTATTATGTTAACTTTAAAATAAACTACATGCTTTTCTACAGAATATTATTTTACATGTAAAACAATATTGGAATTCAAGAATAATAAAAGTCGAATATGCCATTATGTTGTGATAAATTGATTTGTCATCTAACATAAAGAAAATTAAAAGTCCTAAATGTATCCTCCTAAATTAAACAGAAGCTTCTCTGAGTGAAAATCACATAGATAATCCTAAATATAAATAATCTCTCAGGGTCTTCAAATATAAGAAAAAATCATTTCATCATTTTTATAGAATAGCCATTTTAAAGCTGTGCTTGGAAACATCAATAAAAATAAGATTCAGGAAGTTTTTGTACTTTAATTCTAACCCAGAGCTTATAAGATTTGCCTTCATAAAATTGGAAAAACAAGAAAAATTAAGTTTGTAAAATTGATTTTTAAAGAACAGGGATTTTTTTGAGCTCAGCGGGTATGTGATAGGATTAATATATTTTCATAGCTAAAAAAGAATTCAAAAACTAAAGAAGCTTTCAACATGAGACTGGATATTGTGATTGTCTGGGGAACCAAGATTTAAATGTTAGTTTAAAATTAAACTTCTTAAAGTGGTAATACAAGTGTCTAAATGTACATGTATACATGTACTTTATGTGTTTTCAAACAGAAGATGATGTACAAAATCTCTCTAGCAGTTAATTTGAATTCAGTGGCTCTGAAAGGGCAATCACAAACCTTCCCCAAATCACAGTTGTGCTGTTCTCTGGTAGGGTATCAAAGTAAGGAAGAGTTGAGAGAGAAATTGTCATTTCTGTATTCTTAGAGTATGCCAATTAAATGAGAATTTTTATGGTTGAAGTTTAATATATATGTTAACAAGCATGTAGAAAAACTACTGAAAATTCCATAGCCATAATCAATCTTAGCTTTCCAATATGTAAATGACAGAAAATACATATTACCTGAAGGAAAAGGTAGCTACTGTCTTGAGTGATTGAAGCATTCTAATATGGCTACAGTTGCACATTCTTTAATAAAAAGATGTTATTATCACCATATTGTGGTTCTGAATTCTACTGTGCTTCCTAAATTCAGACTAGATGTTCCCCACTTTGCAAGTTGACCTGCAGTAGCATTAAACTTTCACTATCTTATTTTCACATCAGTGGAAGTAGATTGTTTATATTTACAATAACATCAGCAATAATTCTAGACTGAATCTCATTGTTGAAGGCTTGCATACTCATTCTACTAATCAGAGACTAGAGAAAACTTGTAGCAATCTTAAATACACAACCAAGTGATAGTAGTTTAAGACATGAAGTTTCTGTTTGTTGCTCGACTCATTTCTAGTACAGTCATACCATTTTTTTCCCATGGGGTTCAATATCTCTGTAGCAGTAAAGACACAGGAAATATAGCAAAATATTCTGACCTGACTTGGCAAAGCTTCAATCGATGCAAAGAAGACTGAAAAGTGCATTTTTATCTATGCCAAGAAAGAGAAGACGCAAAGAGATTTATTTTTCTCATATCTTTCTATTTCTACTCACTTTTCACAGAGGTTTGGAATGCTAATGCAGCAGGAGAGGGCATTATGTCCACCACTGAAGTTGGGAGATGGTAGGAAAACTAATCTCATCATTGTTGGAGTCATACTGGGAGTGGGGTGATTTCTCAAAACGATGCAGTTGATTTTAGGGCCAAATAGAGGAGAATCAGCCCCAAAACACAAACAACTCTGATTATAAACTTCTTTTTTACAAGGCAAGAAAAGGAAAATGTACATCTTCTAATTTTTACCAATTAACAATACGTTTGTCACACCTGAGATATTAGTTTCTTTTATATACCCACATATGTATATTAAAATTGCTATAGATTACAAGTGGTTCTAGAGATAAGATACCCATGTTACTGATAAATATCTAAAGTTGTGAAAATATATTTAGATTTTTTTCAGAAATGATATATTTATAGAATCTCAGAGTTAAAATTTTTATAAAAATCATAAAATTAACCTAACACAATAAAGATCTTATGCATAAATAACTTCTATATGATTATGTGTTGTGCAAATACTTGAGAATGCTGCTTTTGAATAGATTTAAGCCATATACTGAAATATTAAGAGCTGTCACATTTATTCATAAAACTATTATCAGATTTTAATGAAAATTGAGTGACATGAATATAAAGTTCAATTGTCACCTAATAAATGCTGCACAGAGATCAGAGGTTCTGCTCACTCTTGTATGCAAAACTGACATTGTTTCTTTTCTGTCAGGTTTATTATCTTGCCATATTTTTTTCTTCAGGTACTAAATAGAATTGATCTGCTGTCTATAAAAGAGAAAATTTCATTTTAATGTACTATGTAAATGAATTGCAAATCTATCACATTCTCATTTAGTCTTTTAAAATACCATACAACAGGCTTACCTTAAAAATGTGCTGTTACATAGTTTCTAGATGCACAAGATGCTACCACTTTTGCCCTGCCTTTCAACAAATTCTATGTGGAAAGGCTGCCTGGATTCTTAGAACTCTGGCAATTATTCCTGCCCACCTGGGAAGAAATTCTGCTGCCTTTGCTATGAGGACATGGCCTGGCTGACTCTGTGTTGCTTTAGCTAACAGGGAACATTAATATTTATAAATATTTATGTTAAGAGAAGTACAGAGATTAGTAGTGCAAATCTTTTTGGAAGAGGCTGCTACCTGAAGTATAAAAGGATTAGGGAAACACAACACTGTGGCAGTGTTTGCGCTCTGCAAGACATTGCCTGCATGCAGATTGTCCCCGGAGAGAAAGGGAAGGACTCAGCAAGCCATGTTTATTTACATTGCATTCACTTGCACTCTGTGCAGTTGATCAATGCATTCTTGGTTAAATAAATCAGAAAAAAAGCGTGCCTTTTCCCAACAAATTATGTCTCATTTGAAAATATTCAAGGTTTTTATGAAGGTTCTACATATTTCCTAGTTTACCTTTATGACATTGGAACAGTAGTGTCCCTCATTGCTTTGAATAGCCCTTAATGACCTCACCCAATTCATCAAGCTCTGAATCTAACTTCTATTCACAGAAAATGTAAGTAATGGGGAAATATGTTCGATGACAATATGAGGAGGAAAAAACGCGAATCCAGAAAATGGGAAAGTCTATAGAATAAATGACTGCATTTAAATAATAAATGAATAAATAAAAGGCATGATCACGATAAACTCAGGAAGAGACTGTAATAGATTGTATAATAAACCCTGTTTAGATCTAATGGAAACAACAGCATAACTGTAAACATGTATTCTTGATACATAAGTAAGCATAAACATGCACTGTCTTACATGACTATGAGATCATAATGTATACCCAAAATGTACCAATAAACTTAATGAACAACAACAACAACAAAACAATAGTAGTCTTATAGAAAAATATGTATTTATTATACGTAGTAATTTTTAATGGAGGAAAACCTGTTGTACTGTCTTTCATTTTTGGGCTGATTTTGGGAGAGACTGGAATTTGACTGAGTTTTCTTGATTTGTTTTTGATAATGGCATTGTGGAGTGACGGAAGTGTCTGAGGCAGGGCTTACCTGAGAGAGACAGACGGCTGCTCTTCATGTAGTATGCAACATCACCACTGTGACAGTCAGAATGTTTGATGGGCTCAGGTGTTAGAAGCAGTCACCGCCACCTCATATGCACATGTATAGTATGTAAGAAGATACAGTATGTATATGCCCATGTACACATAGACATTTTCATGAGTGAGGGTTTTTTTTCACCTTGAATACTTTTCAGTTTTTTTGAAAGAATCCAAAATATTTATACTGGTTACCTGAGAAAGAAAATTGAATTTTCATAATTTTTAAGATTCTTCTTTACATCCAATATCAAGATTCATGTATTTTATTAGTGGTAAAGTTTTAATATATATATATATATTACCCTATTAATATCTTTTAAATTCTTTAGTAATTGGACATAAAACACCGTCAATTTTTGGATGTGAATATAAAATTCAAAAACACACCCTATATGTAGGTACTTTTGTAAACTTCCAAGAGCTTTGAATAAATGTTTAGACATTATGGGCAAGACTGTACCAAATGCTATGATTAATGTTACTAAACAGTTTCTATTATAAACTTCTGTTTTCAGAACCTGACATGATTCTGAAAAAGTCTCGGTTTGCACTAAAGTGTTGCATGTTTTGACTCTTTCCAAAGGTGATTTTTTTCTCAAGTGTGGGAGGAAAATCTGTTCCTTTTTCCTTCAAGTGAGAGTATGGAAAAATACATTTTTCATTGTAAAAATAGTGTGCTACCTATTTGTATTTAAAGTAGTTTAAATGACATGCTTACAAAATGATTATAAATATTTTATTATGATTATAAAAACTATGCATAATCACTGTAGGACTATTTAGAAACACAGAAACATTTAAGGAAATACAAAAATATACTTAGAAATACCATGGTTTATATTTTTCTATTCCTTTGGAATCATTAAAATATGTATACTGAGAATTTAAACATTGGATATATAAATCCATAACAAAATGTAGATTTTCAGACATTCTGAATTTTGATTCTTAATGGCTTCTTCATAATTAGTTAATGAAAGCACTGAAATTTTATAATGAATCATCAAGAATGGAAGCAGTATTTTGTCTGCAATTTCCTATTGTAAATAATTAAAATATATACATAATTGTGTATACATATAATTGTGTGGCTTTGGATTTTTTTTCTTTTGTAGAAAGTGTTTTAAGCTAGAAGAGATTTCTAGTTTTCAACTGATATCTGCTCTTCCATTTATTGAAGATATATGTAGATCATTTTTCCCATCTCCTTCAAAATTCAGCCTGGCTAATTTTTTTTCAATCAAAAGCACAGTTGATGCATATTACTTTCAGAACTGTCTCATAAAATCTTGCAGGTATCACTCTCTCTGTTTTAATTTTTTTCCACCTTGAATGACTGGCATAGTTGTAACCCAGGAGATCTTTGAAACATTTGTTTAATTTAATAGCTGCTGTGCTCTTAGGTTCTGAATTATGTGGTAGAAAAGTATTTTGCCCATAATTATTTCTTGAGAAACAATATTATTTTTCCTTTAGCCTGCCAGATTTTAAAATATATTTTATTATAAATGTTCAAACTACTTTATTAAGAGGTGTTTGACATATACAAATATGTGCACATTTAATGAACACATCTTGATAATTTTGGGGAAATTTATCAACCCATGAAACTATCAGGGGCATAAGGCAAATATTTGCTTATATTTGCTTTATATTTGCTTTTAGTATCTAAACCAAAAAATACTGTCCATACTAAAATTAAGGAGGCTTTATCCTTAGTTTTCTTTGAGGTGTTTTATGGTTTCAAGTTTTATATTTAAGTCTTTCCTTTTAGTTGATTTTTGCATATTTCATAACACAAAATTCTTATTTAATTATTTTGCACGTGGACTTACAGTTTTCTTAAAACCATTTATGGAAATGTTTACTTCTTTCTTGTTATGTATTTATTCTTGATGTCTTGTCCAAAATGGGTTGACTGTATGATACAAATTTTGGCACATTTTTGGCTTTCATTTCCATTGGTCTAATACTTTGTTTTTTGCCAGTACTGTACTGTCTTTGACTACTACAGCTTTGTAATACAGTTCTGAGACAGATGAGAAGTATCTGACTCTCTGGAACCCACCCTCCCACTGGAAGGAGGTGTGGCCAGGGCTAAAGCCAGCCCATCCCTCCCGCTGGCTGCTTTTGCTGTCTGTTGGCCCTCCCCCACCCTATGAACCTGGACGACTTGCTTTGGTGTCCTCCCTGGTTATCTAGTGGCCAGTGTCCTCCAGTCAGCTCCAACATGAGTGCAGCTCCATTATCAGTGCTTTTCCCCTGTCCCACACCTGCCTTTTCAGAAACTGCTGGCGTCTCTTTGAAGAAGGGGAGAGGGTACCCTGGTGTGGCTAGGATTGGAGAAGGTGATCTAGGCCCATTGTTTACATCTGTAATGCCCCACGGAGACCTTTCCAGAAGATTTCCTGTTTTCATGTCCATCCCCTCACTGAATCGCTGCTATGACAGCTGGGGCTGTCCTGGAGGCCTGCAACCACTTGGACCAATCAAGGGCCTGTATTTGGATCAATCACAGGCCTGCAGCTGCTGTATAAGCAGTACTCCCACACACTGTTTGGGTTGGCCTAGGAGGCCTCCCTGTATTGTTCTGATCCTTTTGTGTACTGATCCCTCACAGGCCCTGTTAAAGACTCACTTTGGTGGTCCTGCAAACCTGCTTGACATTTACTTCTTGAGTAGTGTGGACTGCTAAAGCCTAAAAATTTACTCAGAGCTCTTATACTGAGTAGTGTGGACAGAGCCGTTGTCTCAAAAGAAAGAAGAAAAATGCTAGGGGTTGTTATCTCTGAAGGGCTCCAGAGACCAGCAGCTAATGAAAATAAGCAGCAGAGACAGGGAGCAGCAGGGTGGCCCTGCACCAACAGTTGATACTTGCTGGTGGTGGCCAAAAGTGGTTGTGACCTGCAGCTGGCTGTAGCAACTGTTGGCATCCCACATTATCTGGTGTTCTCTGGTGACATCAGGACTGCTAGCAAAGCTGCACTTTGAGGCTCACAATTTGCATTTGAATGGAACAAAAGAACCATCAACTGATTGTCACAATTTGATATCAGGAACCATACCTGCAGCTTTGCTTTTCTTGTTCAAGATAGTTGTGGATGTTTGTTTCCATATAAATTGAGATTCACTGGGCTATTTTGTGTCTTTTGTGATTTCACACAAAGTTTAGAAATTTTTTCTCTTTCTGTGAAAACTGGCATTGGAATTTTCATGAGAATTGCAATGAAAATATAGATTTTTTTAGTAGTATGAGCATTTTACCAAGTATGTCAACAAACTGTATAATCTAGAAGAAATGGGTAGATTCCTAGATATATACTACTTAACAAAATGGAGATGGGAAGAATAGTAAGTCTGAATAGATCAAATGAGTAATCTCTCAATAAAGAAAAGCCATGGCTTCAAGAGAGAATTCTACGAAATATTTAAAGAGAAATTAACAGTAATCCTTTCAAATTCTCCCCAAAAGCTGAAGAAAGGACAATACTTCCAAAGTCATTTCTATGCTATGTCCTATTATTGCAAGTACTATGATCCTGTCTTAAAATAAAATGAGGCTAGAGATATATCTCAGTGGTAGACTGCTTGCCTAATATCCACAGGCTCTGGATTCAATGCTTAATGCTGAAAAACAACAACAAAATTAATCATCCAACATGATCAAATGGTTTTTTTGTCCCCAGGAGAGCAAGTATCATTTAACATTCACAAGTGTGTGTGTGGTGTGTGTGTGTTTGTGTGTGTGTGATACTAACAGAATGAAGGACAAAATCCATGTGCCATCTCAGTCACTACAGAAAAAAAATTAATAAAATTTAACATCCTGGGCCGGGGATTTAGCTCAGTGTTTCTGCTTCCTGCCTTGCAAGTGGAAGGTCCCGAATTCGATCCTCTTTACAAAAATAAAAAATAAAAAAAAAATAAGTGAAATTTAACATCCATATTTTATTACAAAAGCTCTTGAGAAATTCAATATAGAAGTAATATAATTCAACAAAGTAAGGACCATATATGAAAAATCCACTGCTAGCATCATGCTCAGTTGTAAAAAATCTCAGTTTTTCCTCAAAGAATAAAAAGCAAAGATGTTTGCTCTCATCAATTCTATTTAACAGAATCTTGAAAGTCATTACTAGAGAAATTAGGAATTAAAAATTTGGAAACTACATCCATTTCATTCTGAGTCAGAAAAGTAAAATTATCTATTTTCAGATGACAAAATCATGTATGTAAAAATGCCAGTGCAGATGAAGGGAGGGCAGGGGAATGGGGAAAAAATTAAGAACCAAGATACATCATGTAAAGGTACAAGATCCCAAATGATGAATGTAACTATATTGTATACCTAAAATGTACCAATAAATAAACAATAAAAAACAGTAAATTCTCTTTTAAAAAAAAGAAAATAAAGACGATACCAAGAAATGGGAAGGCAGTGGGACAACAGCCTGCATTTATGGACTAGAAGAATTAATAATGTTGCATTTTTGTCACAGTTTAGCATGCTAAAACTAACATTTTTTTTCAAAAGTCTTAATATATATGATAAAACACCTCTCTGAAAAATTTGCAGTTTTTAGCTAAGCAGTACTTTGCAATGTTATCAAACTAGTATGCTTGCCAATGATTGAATAGCTTATTAATTACAGCCTGATTAGGAAAATGTATGGAAAGTTTATGTTAGAACAATTTGCTGAGAATATATTTAAAGACTATTTAAAAGCATTCGGGCTCTGCATAAGGAAACTATGAGAGAAATAACACTGGGACTAGAAATAATTGGGGTCCTCTACCACCTAATGTCCGAAAACCTAAGGCAGGGAGGAATTACATTTTTTTTTTTTTTTTGTACTGGGGATCAAACGCAGGACCTTGTGCTTGCGAGGCAGGTGATAGAACCACTGAGCTAAATCCCCGGCCCAGAAAAGACTTTTTTGAGTAACTGCTTGACAGAAAGTGAGAAGGTACAAAGAATCAACTTTGATTTTGTTCATATAGACTAGGGCCCTAAGACACAGAAAAGACAGCTAGATAGTACATCTGAAGGGGCATTGTTTGCTATCCAGGATGTGCACACTGCACAACGCTTGCCCCTGGGGATAGAGATATATAATTTGTATGTGCAAAAGACGCAGGGCATTGTTTCTGGCTCTCTGTTGTCCATAAGGTTATCATAATAGCATATGAATCCTAGGAATAAGACTCTAGTATCTTTCGTATGTGACACTGTTCAAAGGATGAAACATGAACAAGTACAATAAGATTATTTCATTCCTTACTTTTATAGCTCATTTTAAAGTGTAAACTGGTGCTTCCTTGACATTACAGTGGTAACCAGGCTGTATAGGACTGTTTTATCTACCTGGATGAAACTTTGCTGTTTTAATTCTCTGCTGGGCTCTTGATATTTAAGTCTCCAGTTTATTGGATCACTGCAATCTTCGATTAACTAGAATTTCACAAGACTTGTAAGTGACACTCCAATTTCCTGGGTTCTGAGCATTGTCTTTACTGCTGTGATTTACAGTAGCAGCCCAGTCTGCCTACAAATTTACTCTGACCAACAGAGGATCCACATATCTGACTGTTAATCTATATTGTGAGCCCGGATTGTGCAAGATAAAGTGGCATTCCTGTAAATCAGGAGCTAGCGTGAAGGAAGGGGAAACGTAAATTAAAACTCCTGTTCTCAAATATCAGTCAATTCCTTGTACTTACCAGTGAGCAAAGGAATCATTTGGTGTAGACATTACAGGTTAGTATTGCTGTAGTAGAATGAAGAAAGAACAAAATCAAAAGGACCAAAATGTTGATGGCCAGAACTGGTAATATTGTCTTTTCTATACAATTTGAATGTTACTAAGTTTTGTCTTAGTATGCAGTTTAAATGCTACTGACTTCACAATTCTAAGTGGATTTTTTTAGTTTTAAAGTCATGTAATCTTTTGTTATGTATTTATTCATTTTTATGTCTTTCAAAGAATTGCTTATTGTTTTCACATTTTTAAAAATTTTGCAAGAAAGATATGCTAATAGTTTTCAATTTTGATTCATTCTTGAGTTCACTGGTCCATGTTATCCAATATTTCAATGAAAATGAAGGCACCAATGAGTTTTTTCAAACTCATACCTAGCTGTTAACATGGTGGGTTTTTAATTTCATGTTTTTGTGTTTTATTGCTACCTAACAGATATATTTTGGCATAGATTTCAGAAATCATACCAGGGGTCTCTGTGATCGTATTGGAGAAATCCATAGGAATCCAAAATGAATAAATGAATATATGTTTTTACTAACTTAGACACATATTTAGGTGTTGAAGAATTTCTTCAGCTTAGTGAAATGTTCTTTTCTATTTCCATATGGCAGACTGAATATCATACTTCCACTTACTCATTAAGATAGGCATTATGCCTTTCAATTTAATTTCTAAAACATAATAAACATTTGAAATTTTAAAGTAATTTTTAACTTATAACATGAATATAAACATGACTATTTCTTCCAAGATTTGCAGAGTTTATGGAGTCTGCAAGATACAGAACCAATATTTTAAAAGATATGAGCAGATTTCTAGCAACACGCAGTAAGTACTCTATAACCTAGATGAATCTAACATATTTAGAAAAAATACAGTTCAAATAGAATGGTACTACTTATTCTCCTTCAAGGGATGGATGGAAACTCTCTTAAAAGATATTACTCTAGAATTACTAACTAATATCTTATTTTATAATTTTATCTTCTGACGTTCAGCGAGTGCTATTAATTGGTGATTGGCAAAATTTAGCTTTTGAGATGCATAAGTCATTTTAAATGGCTAAATTGGCATTTGGGTTTATGTATTATTCTCTTTGAAGTTTTATTGGTGTGATTTAAATGATAAAATCTCATCATTTCTTATTTAATGTGAGAAGTTGGAGGCAGATTTAAGCTTTTTAAAATGAACAGCCAAATGATCCACGTAAATTTCTTTGGCCCAAGACCATTAAACATACTTCTAGAATTTTTAGGATCACTGATTTTCATCCTGTCTTTCTATATATTTTTCTATGATCATACGCTAATACATTCTTTTCCTTATTAGCTTATGCTTTTTTATGTGATGGTTTTAGTATACTACATATTAGTGTAAATATTTAGGCAACTATATAATAAAATTCCTAATTAAAATATTTGTTGTTCTTTTTGCCTTATTCATGGCTAACAACTCAAAATTTATCTTAGCACTCTCATCTAAAATAAAGTACTTGGTTTGCCTAAGGTAGACTCATGAAATCATTAATAATTTGTTAACTTGACCAGGTATGAGAAATGGCTGCGCCTCCTTTGAATAATCTTTCCTTTTTGGTCAAACATATGTTATCTATAACTTTTAGTGTATCTGAACAGTGGGGAATTCAACAACTGATTCAAAAATTAAAACTATTTTCAATTCACTTAAAATATATCAATTTTCTACAATCTATGAAATAATGAAAAATTTTCAGTTGGAAAAAACAACTATTTTCTATTACCTATCACCTTAAGACAAAAACTTACCATAGTTTCCCTAACTCTATTTCTTATATTTTAAAATGACTAAAACTTAAGAGAATTCTCAGAGTGCTTTGGAAATTTTTTGGATATGTTTGTTTGGGGATCTTTGCAAAGCAAGTTTTTGCAAATGTAAAAATGATATGACATGGGATTTTAGCTAAAAGTTACTAGATTTTTTTCTTTTTTTCACTGTTTGAAGAGAAAAATCAGTCTGATCATTTTGTTAAAAGATATTAATGTAGGTTATTCAGAGTGTATGAACTATAATAATTAAAATTAAGTAACATCTATAATAATACGGCTCATACAGTTTTCAAGAAAAATGTATAATTCACTAAGATGTCATATTCAACTTGGCATGGTGGCAAATTCCTATAATCCCAGACACTTGCCAGGCTGAGGCAGGAGGATTGCAAATTTGAGGCTAGCCTAGACAATTTAGTGAGACCCTGTCTAAAAATAAAGAAAATATAAAAGGCTGGGACTGAATCCCAGTGCTGTATGGGTATTCATCCAAAACAAATGATAATCAATAATTATTTAATTATAATATTAATTATAATATTTTGCCTATAATTATCATACTATTATTTATTTTTCTCATATTAATTAATTTTACTATAATTATTGTACTGTTTATTTACCTTTACTTATACTGTCATTTTTAAGGCAAGATGAACTCTTTAAAGATGTATCTACTGTATACTCTCACTCTCAGTTTTTTCATTGTAATATTTTGTAATCATTACTTTTCATAATAATATTTTTTATAAGGAATGTAATATATTGCTTATATTCAAATATGTAAGTATGATACATAATTGAGGGATCTAGCATAAAAACTAGTATATGTAAAAATTAATATTTTCTAAACTGATGGAATTTTAAATATATCCCTTGAGATTCTATAGTAAAATTAAATCATATTTATCTTCTTTTAGGAGAGAAACATTAAATTTCTAATAATCAATGATATGTGTTTATGAGTTTAAAATATTACCTGTAATGGTTTCTTACCTATAAGTCCTTAGTATTTATGTTCATATCTTATCCTATATGAATTTCTATTTTTTTATTTTAATATATTATAAGTAGATATTAATAAAGAAAATATAAAAGTTGTTCTATGAAATCCTAGACTCAGACTTTGATTCCAGATAATACTGTTGTTTGAATATCAGAAAAGATACAACTCTCGATATTCCATGCTTTGAGGTAAAAAAGCATTTACATATTATAAATGTATATACATATATATAAGAAGACATAAATATTTCTAGAAGGAAATAGATCAATTTGCTTGACATGGTTTAGTTCTTAATTATTTTCTATTTATGTTGAGAGTTCTTTTGTTTATCAAATCTAGGAATAAAAAATGAAAATGCCAATGGAGAAGTTAAGTCATTTTAGGTTAATTATGAATATATATATTCAATATATTAATGTGAATATGTTTTAATGCATGTGTATTTCTCAGGTTAAAGGAACCATATGCAAGTTTTATGCATGGAATAAGATCATAACTGTCAACAAACCAATTCTTAAATGAACTAAACAGTTGAGGAAAACAATTGTCAATCACTGACTTCCATAATATGCTTTTACAGAATTAATTCAAGTATGAAGATTAGCTAATATCCTCATTGTCACTTTCTCTCTTATCACTATCCATCAGTGTAACATCCTGAACCCAGTATCTCCACTAGGGAAAGAGTCGTGCTCAGTACCGACCATGTAAAATTATTTTGAGAAACTCTGATTCAATGTTATTTCTTGAAGATTCATACCTCACAGATATAAAAAAAAGTCTACAGAATCAAACATATAAGGTCATCGTTTAGTATATAATATTCCCTTAAAGATAATTCAACTCAAATGACTAGACTGCTTATCAAGCATTCAGCTAACCATAAGTATTTCTACAGATAGTAGGTGTGATTTTAGGGTGGGCTTTGATCAATTTGAATATTTATACAAAAATGCTCCCTGAGCACTACAGGATTTCTCAGAGGACAGAACTTTGTAACTTGCCTTTGCATAGGTTGCCACAACAGAATTAGAATGTCATTCCCAGCTGATGACCACCCCCAGAAAAGCATTGTTAAAAAAAGCAGTTGTTCTTGTGTATGGAGTGCACATTCAACCTAATGTGTTAGCTTGCTCTTAGGATAGATTCAGGCTTTTCTCTTGCCAGTGATACAGCAAAAAATAAAAATTTAACAGCAGGAAAAATAAACAAAAATTACTTAATATGTTTTATTTCTAAACTGGGAATTCCAACCTACTATTCTTGGGTCAAGGTTGCAAATTTCACTAGCAATGAGCCTAGAAAAATTTTAAATAACCTATTCTTGTTCAAAATATCTATTGCCCATATCATAATCTGTAAGGAGTAAAGATAGCCAAAGAACTCTAAAGGAACGCTAGCATGTTGCTCAGGAGAGCTCCCTTAGGAAATACCCGATTCTCGATTCATGCATGGTATATGAGCTGCAATGCCAATTGTGTGACACTCCAGCTAAAGAAAAGGTTCTAAATTTTGTTTCTGACAATTGCCTGGGCCTAGCTTTTCCCTTGGCTACTCAAGGGAACTTGTATTAATGCAAACACTTCTTGTTGCCACTGCAAATGATAAACAATGATCGTGTGGAACAATTCATGAACATTCAATATTCCACTGAAAATGATGAATTAGTTCTAGAATACGCTTAGCTGCTTTTTGAAATATGCCGTCCTGATCTATGCTTGGTAATCTATGTTTCTACTTTCAGAGTCTATTATTAGGACTTATTTTGTAGCTGGGAATTGCCTATATTGCAATTGGTCAATATATTCTGTCCAGAGAGTTAATTGTTATTGTGTAAACATTGTCAGGAAACAATTAACAAAATCTCTTGCAGTCAAAAACAAAAACATGAAGGACTTTGTCTGAAAAAGTGTAGAAATAAGCATTTCAAAATAAATGTTGAGTAGCTTAAGACCCAGATACTGACAGCAAGCACCCAGAACGTTATGCACAATAGTCAAAGGTTTGTCTGTGACTATTTAGTTGTTTTAGTAATCAGGTTTCTCTTTGCTGGGATAAATTACTCAACATTTACCACAGAGAGGAGGAGAGGAGAGGTTTATTCTGGCTCAAAGTTTTCAGAGGAATCAGACCATGGTTCCTTGGCTCCAAGGCAGAATTGGTCTGGCAAAAAAAGCCATGGTAGAGGAATGCTGCTCACCTCATGGCAGCCAGGAAGCAGAGAAAGATGGCAGGTGGAGTGCGTGGAGCCTGAATAAAAACACTGAATTCCCTTTGAGGCCACACCTCCAGTGACCATCCTCCCCCAAGCCCGCCTCCCAAGAGCACATCCAGCAATGAACATCATTAATGCATTAACCCACTGATGAATAAAATGTCCCCAAGAGCCACCCATATGTCAAAAGCCTCATCTCTAAAATCATGAGACTTTTCAGAGACATTTTAAGTCTAAATCAATAGATACTCACTCTAAAATAAGGCAAATACAAACAATACAAACTCAAAATGATGACTAAAGAGTTTCCCTCTCACCACTCTGTTTCAACTAACAGCTATAGCCAAGCTTCCTCTTTCTTTCTAGATTAAATAACAATAACAATAACAAAGTAACCAGTAATTTAATAACCAAATAACTTCATTGTCCTTGTTCCTCCCAGCACTCACTTGTCACTTACTCTTGGTTTCCTTGAATCCCCTTTAGAGTTACCCAGCCCAGTCTCAAATTTCATAAAATGCCCTTCTCGATTTCCTCTTATGAAGACAGCCCTAGCATTTCTGAGGGAGAGTAATATCTTTTCCTAATCTATTGCAAAGCTCATGGCTGAGACCTCTGTAACAAGACACAGATTAGTAACAGACAAGTGTATAAATTTATCATAAATTGTATATGACAGGACACTTCAGAGATAAAGACCAAAGGACCCAGGAACACTGTATGATTTCATGAACAATGATACAGTTATAGGAGTGAAGGAACAAAGGGCGCGTTCTTAGGCAATCAACTGGGATAACTTAGCAATTTTTCTGACAGGGCACCCTATTATGAGAGGGCTTGGGAGAGGAAGGAGGGGAGGGTCAGAAAGTAATCTGCCTAGGGAGTCTTTCTGCTGCATGGAAAAAAGAACAAGGGGAATTTCAGCCTCTATGGTTCCTTTCAGAAGAGAAGGAGCTGGAGAAAAGATCAGAGATGAACTTCTACTTCTGTAGTTTTCTCAGTTTCTTTCACCCTGTGGTGTTCAGTATCCAAAGGAGCCATAGTTTTCCATATCACGTTCTGAGCCCCAAAATACTGGTATTTGTCATGTTACAAAAATTTAAAAATAGGCCTAATTTTAAATGTAGGGACGTTCTCAGCAAATGTTGACATATGAGCTTCTATATTTCTTAATGCCTTTAATGAATTTTTCTAATTTATTCTTTCATTTACGATTTGAAAAAATATATAAAACAACGTATCACTGAAAAGACAAATCATTATGCATTATTGTGGTAAGTAAGTACCTCACAAAACAACTTTAGCTACCAGTTGTCCATATTCTCAGTTCTAATAGTTTGAGAAAGTTGCCCATTTTCTTAGTTCTAACAGTTTGAATTTATTTCTCCTGTTTTTCTAGACCTGTAATGTATACAAATCCCAAAATTTGTTTCTTTCTTTTCTCCAATATTAGAATCAGTGGAGTTCCTTCTTGCATACTCTATTTTGCCCAAATTCCTCTGAAACTATGAACATGAGAAATATGATTAACAGTCAAGATTATTGATTTCAGAGTTCATTATTTACTACGAGATGAAGTTCATATATATATAATTTTTGAAAGTATATTCCTTTTCATTTTACTTAAATCATGATCTTTATATGATGATATAAGGAAATTTTACTTTTCTTCTGTCAAACTCACGGTAAAAAACTGCAATATGGCTTGAATGTGTGCCATGAATGAAAATTGACTCAACAACAGATCTTTGGAATATCCCCTCACATTGCTGCTTCACTAGTGATTTCTTCTTTGTCTGGAATGACTATTACCCATCTTCCTTTCAAAGTAATGGCTAATTTTTCTGCATTCTTTTTGGCTCATGTGTCATCTCTTCCAGGAATCCATCGCCGACCCTTTCACACTGAATTAGTCTGCTCTTTTCAATGACTGCATGACACACTGTGCAAATCTATCATAGAATATACTTAAACTTGTGTTTTTTTAAATTCTGTTGCCTCTAGATGATGGGCTTATTGAGAGAAACTTCACCTTTTTGTTTGTGTATCTGCAGTACCTAGCTAAGTGATTTTACAATAATCTCTTAGTAAATGTGGGAAAAATAAATGAGTACTTACAGTGTTTTCCTACTTAAAATGTTAAATTCTAGTAGAGACATCCAGGTGCTTCTTATTTAAAATACATCATTTTGAAAACCTAACAAATTCTCCCATATTTGCTATTATGACTGATTAAGTGTTCTCTACTATGCATAATGAAATTACTCTCTTTGTATTGAGAGTGACTCTGTTGCACTACTGAAAAAATATCAATTAGA
The DNA here is from genome assembly GCF_000247695.1 of Heterocephalus glaber. Next base: position 4,842,389 of record NW_004624873.1, read on the forward strand.
TACTAATTAGTCTTGCTTTCTGCTTGTGGAGGGTTTGAGGTGAATGGGTGTGGAAGAGAATGGGAGCAATAATTAAGTAAACATTTAGGCAAGTCAAACCTTGTGCTTCTTACAGATAAAAATGCAAATCAGGATGGCAGTATAACCTCCACATACACAGCCAGGGCAGATACTAATGAATTTAACATATTTGTCATGAGTAGTTTAGTTTTAAAACCATTGATTTTTTTTTTTTACAAAGAAAAGCTGTGAAACATAAAGTTGTTATGCTGCACCAAACATGGAAAATTAGAGGCTGCTAATGGCCCTTTGTAATACATTGTGAGGATGATGATTAGGAAATAGAGCAGAAGTTCTGATGAATAACTCTCATCTGGGAAGAGGTCCTGGCTTATTTGACAGAAGGTGTCTTGCATAGATCAGCATAAGAAAGTGAGAGATACCAGCTATTGCGTTATATAATAGTGTAATCATACAACATTTATAGGTTTAAAAGTATAAGTGAAAAACAATAAAAGTGAAGAATTTCACAGTTAAGAAGGCAAAGTGCCTGTCTGCCCTTTTGCAGAAAGTCACAAACCAGAATTAAGGCACTCCTGACTGGGGTTGAATGGTGTCTTTGTTTTTTAAAGAAATAGCCTGCATCAATTGCTCAAGTTTTTTATTATTTAAATTTTTCCACACTTAGGAAAATACAGACTTCCTTTAAAATGCCAGGGTAACAAACTCTCTTAAAATTTATGATTTCACTTCCAAGGTCCAAAAATCAGTTTGGTGACCAGTTGCCAATTTTGTGAGAGGCAAGCATTCGGGCACAGGTCTCTCGTATCTGTAAATCTGGGATGCCCACATCTCCAAATTTGGTTTCCTCTCTTCTCCAATTGCACCATCTACTGGAATTACTTCTCCTTGGTTTATGACAGTGCTTGAAAGCTTTTATTTGCATGGGTCAATCTCCTCCTCATTGGTAATTCCTTCCTTTTCCTGTATGCCCATGGTGTTCCACTCCCTGCGTCTGACTCATATTTCCTAAGTTCAACTCAAATCCTATCATCTATAAAATAACTTTCATTTTTACTGAAATATTTTTATGTGTCAACATGGCCTGAGAAGTTAATGTTCAAGACATTATTTAATCATTATAAAGTTGTTGAGGTCATGATAATTTTTTGCATTCCACAGATAAGGAAGCTCAGGCAGAAAAAATGTCATATAATATCCCCTAGATATGGAAATAGCAGGGCTTGAACCTGTTTACAATAAGCTGATTGTAAAAATTCCTTTGTGTTTCTTATTTACAGATAAGCAGTAACTGAAAATTTACATTTTAAACATATTATTTTACTTTCATATGAATTATGTACTTAATAAGAGATATATAAAATAGATGAAATAAATTTTTTCCTATCTGAATTGCTAGAATATTTCTAATGTTTACTAAGAAAAGTATTAATAAGCAAAGATAAGTGGAAACACATAGAAATTAAAAATTCTTGGTTTGAAACAATATATAATAAATATGAAATATATCATGTTCATTAAAAAGGAAAATTCAATATCTATTAAAACTTTTAAGACAAGTTGTGGTTATGTTGCCAAAAAAATAGAAAGTACCATATGTAAAGAGTTGTATTGAAGATCTCCAATGAAATTACACAAGAACTGGGGGCTGTGAAGCCCCTGACTAAAAGTTCATGAGAGGCAGGGGTGAAACACAGAAAAGTAAGGACTAGGAGTAAAATATGTACCAGAAGTTATTGGCCACAGAGAAGTAATGCACAATGATAGGTAAGACTTCCTGGATGCTTGAATGCCTGAGATGATCTAAGATATCTGAGAGTTAATCAGGAAAATAGAGAAAGAGAAGAACAAAAAAGAGATAGAGTGGACACAGGAAAGAAGGTCAGAGAACAATAGTGGATATGCAAATGATTCAAAGAATCTGGACTAAAAGGCTCAAAGGAAACAGTGGGTAATTCTGAAACCAAGCAAGGTAAATGCCTGCTGTGTCCCTAATTGCTTTTCCTGCCCCTGCTAAAAAGATCTGAACATTTCTAGAGGCCTTTAGAAGTTTTGTAGAACTTTTTACAAAGAGAGTTATTGCCATTGTTTGAATGTGGTGTGTTGCTCCCAAAATCATGTTGGTGTTTGCTCCTTACTGTGAAGTGTTAAGGCTGAGAACTTAATCCAGCTGTGGTGTTCAGTGGTGCAGCCTTCTGGAGGCAATTAGGATTAGACAAATCCATCAGGATGAAGATTCTGTGATTGACCTGAAGAGAGAGATAGTTCAGTGCCAGTACAGGCACCTCGTGCCTGTTTCTGACCATGTGATGTCCTAAACCACCCTGGGTTCTGAGAGCAAGAAGGCCAGATGTGTCTCCATGACTTTGGACCAGAACATCAGCCCAAAGAAATCTCTTTTCTTTGTAATTTTCCCAGTCAGTGGCATCATGTTGTTAACAACATAAAATCCACTCATATAGATATGCAATTAAATCCCTAACTTATAAAATCATTATGGTAAAAACACTGAAGTTAATTAGAGGTGTTAAAGAAGTGAATTCTGAGACAAGTTGTTACAATCAAGAAAGAAATAACAAACCAGCAGGGAAGGACATTCAAAAAATACTAAGAAACCTGAAGCACAGGAATCTGGTGAAATTTCGGGTTGAAAGACATAGCTGAGGAAATTATAGAGGCAGAGATTTGGTATATGACTTTAGAAACCTGATAGATGGAAATTACTGGCTGAGATAGAAGAAAAAACATACTGATACCATACTGTGAAGATGATAAGATCAATCTGAATATTTATATTTGTGATTCTAAGCCAAGACTGTTAGCTGACAGTCTTGACCTCTGAGTGAGATCTGGCAGGAGCTATAAATATGAAGATGATTCGATATTTAGGCCAAGGAGTGAATTCCATTACCTGAGGAATATGGATATAGCACAAAAAAAGGAAGCCAGTAATTGATCCCCAAGGAAAGCAAACATTCAAAGGATAAGCAATAGAGGGGGAAGCAGCATAAAAAATGGGCCAAGCGGGAATGAAAGACTAAGTGGAAATAGGAAGGGGAAGCTTGGTAGTAAAAGGTATTCTGAAAAAAAGAGTCATTCCATATATTACAAATGCAGAGGAGATTCAAAACATGTAAGAGGTCAAAAATGTGCCACAAAGTTCAGTATAGGAAAAAGATTAATTAAAATTGTATAAGTCTAATAAATCCTTACCAACACTATGTTGAAAGAACCAGATAGTGTAATTGCTCAATTGCAGAAGCGAATACTTTCCTGCAGCTATTATGGCTACTTTGGAAAACTGTTCTATTCCCTATCATAATTATGGCTGCCTTCCAAACATGCTGGAACCCACACTGCTTCGCATACTACCACAATAGCATGGAAGCCCAGACAGATTCAATGATTTTGCTTCTGACCAAACCCAAGAGTTTGGAAGTCAATGCCACCAAGTCTATGTTGAAGACATATCCAGAAGCCAAAGGAAAGGGTGTATGGCACCTCTGTCATTTATTAGGCTTTAGATGCTTTCCGTTGGAAGATTCTATCAGGAAATACAGTTTTCAGTCTTTCAATGGAGCAGAAAGATGGATATAAAGTTGAGGAAAAATAACAGATAAAAGACAAGTGTGCATCATTTTAAGAGTAGATGGTCAACATAGAAGATTTGAACTCTGAAATTTTGGGTTAATCGCAAACTATCAAACTGCTTTCTGAAATGTCACATCAGTTTAATTTCTTTCTGGAAATAGTGTTTACACATTTATGAATGGTCAATATTATTACATCTTTCATCTTTGTAAATTTAATAGAAACAGATATCAAAGTTTTTTGCTCAGTTGTATTCAAAAGTTATGATAGTCTACTGATTATTTTTCTTTTTTAACAAATATTTTAATTAACATATGTTTGTGATATATAATAATTACATTCATTTTAGGATATTGGTACATATACATACCATATCTTAACGCTCTTACTAATTAAGATCTTTTCCATCTCTCAACATTTAGTTCGAGTTCCTCAAATACAGATCCTGAGACAAGGATTTGGATGTATTTCATTTAATGATTGAGCTCAAGAACTACTAAAGATATATGGAGGTGTATGTTTCCAATTTTGTGGGTTACCAGAGTATTTCATGCTCCTTCCTTGACCGGAATGGTGATAGTCTGAGAAAGGTAGAAAATAAGGGAAACATGTCAAAGAATGTGTTAATGAATTGAACATTGTTTCAAGAAATTGGCATTTGTATAGTCATCTTGTTGATAGATTTATGAAGACAGTCCCCTCAAACTTGACTCTCCAAATCCAAGTAGTATGGACTAATTTACAAGTACTAGGTGTAATTTGCAGAGACTGTCTTGGGTTGTTAATTGTGTTGAGATTTCTGTTTATCAGTTAACGTCATTCTTTGAGCAGATGAACAAGGCAGCTATTGTAATGAGAGTCATTGTTTTTTGTATAAAAATGGACCAAGGTGAAATTGGTGGAGCTCTGGTCAGTTTCTTTCATTTCAATACACTTTTTCAAAATGAAATTGTCTTTTTCTAATTAATGACTCATCAGTATTGGAACTAGGTGAGGCCTCCAAAATGACCTTCAATTGGAGAGTTAATGGTGTACTTTATGCTTCCCATGCCACCGCTATTCTTTAGGATATAATTAATATTCATTTTTATTTCCTTATCACACTCCTGGATTCCTCCTGTTCCTTGTCCAGTATTTCTGCTGGCATAGGTTACTTTTCCGGTGCAGTGACTGAGACTGTCATTTTGAGAGGCCAGAACCTTTTTTATTCTCCCTGTGACTGGGCATGGCCAGCCAGATATCAACAATTTTATGTCTCTATATGGATGGATCAGAAATCATTCTACTAAAATCTCTACGTTGTAGATCTACTCCTTACTTTCCCATTGTAGACCACAATACTTTTTCTCCATGAACATCAAGGAAGTTTATCCCAGTCAGTAGGAGTCACTAATTCCTTTAGCCTTACCATCAATGTATCCAAACAGCAGTAACAGTTTTAGTATTCAAAAAATCCTTACTGTGACCCAGATGGAAGTGTTCCAATTTTGAAAAAGCATGTTTAATTTCACAGAGTCTAAACCTACAAGTTCAAGGAGGACACATTTTGCAAGTCAATCTCTGGCAGAGAGTGATGATGAGCAAGGGAGTCACCAGGTGCGTAGCATCACATGATGACTTTTTAATCCACTGAGTGTGTCATAGCTTGAAAGACAGTAGCCTCAATACCAGTATCAGTCATCATCTTCCTGGCAATCTCTTAATAAATACTTGAAGTGACCAGCCCAGCATTCTTTCAGGAGGGAAGTTTATAATGGATGTGGTCCATCATCAAACCTGGGGGTTCCGGGACCTTTACTCAAATTACGTTTATTGTGGCTTATGATAAATATTTTGGTGAGGTAATTGTTAGGCACCCTCCACTATCCATGAATTATACACATTGTGAGTTCTTGATTGACACTTCAGATAGTCACTGAGGTCGGGCAGTCCGACCTATAATTAAAATACATGTCAGTTAAACTAAGAACGAGTAAAGCCCTATCCCTTTCCCTTAATGGAAAAGGTTTAGTGCTTTCTAAGATCATCAACAATTAGGTCACTAGTCTCAACTGGTAGAATCATTCTATTCTAGTAAGCTACACATTAGAGAACAGTAGTAGCTAGCTCAGATTCATAAGGATTATTCTTTTGGCCCATGAATATTTTATTTTTCTACAAAAACAATCTCCTCATTCATTGACCCACTGGACAGTATTTAGATGGACAAAGACAAAGAATAGCTGGCATGTATTGAAGTAATAAATTTCCAACTTCTATAATTGGTGCATTCTATGGACATTGACATGAAATACAAAGATCTGTACTCTTTATGTCCACTATGATGGAATCATCCTCACGACACATTCAGCCATTGCCTGCGATAGCTAATACGTTCTTAATGCTTACTATATCTCTTTAGGTATTCTGCCTATTGAGATATTTAACTATCAATTCAAAGCTACACTAATTTCAGCTATAGTGTAAATACAGCCAATATATTGAGGTGATTTATCCAGATGTTGTTTTTCTTCTGCATGAACTGTTCATAGAGCCTTCTACATACATATTTGCCATGCCAAATATATGAATTGAGGAAGAGCCTATGGAATAACCACTTATACTTTTTGTGAGGGCTGATATAACAAAGTACCACAGAGTAAAGGGCCTAATTAGAAGCAACATTCTTTCTTACAATTTTGGAAGCTAGAAATCTGATGTTTAAGTATTGATGGGTTTCGTTCTTATGACATTGATAAGGGAGAATTTGATCCAAGCTTCTCCTGTAGTGTGTAGTGGTTTGCTGGCCATGTGTTTTGTTTCTGCTTTTATAGCTCTCTAATTTCATCTTCACATAGCATTCTTCTTATATGGATATCTTTGTCCAAATTCCTCCATTTTATGAGGACAGCAGTTATGTTCATTTAGAACACCATAATACTCTTGAATGCCTTCATTTTAACTAATTATATATGAAATGATTATATTTCCAAAAATGGTCAAATTCTTATGCATTGGGGATTATGGACTTACACATGTGACGTTTGAAGGGCATAATCAAACCAGTAAGATTCTCCACAGATAGATGGAGTCTAACTTTTCTCTTAATGTGTCTATGTGTTTATGTATAATCTATATTTGTTTAAGATGATCCCTAAATGTCTACAGAGATTTCATCTGTGCCTACTCGTTACTGCTCTATACAACCAGATCATCATAGATGTCTGTCATCAAATAGTTTCTTCACATGAATAAGACAAAACTCAGCCAGTTAGTTGTTCCTTTTTGATATATTTCAGATGGTGTTGTTCTAGAATTCTATGCATTGGCATTAGGTTTGTTCTATTAGAGAGTGCCACAGACACCATATGCCATTCCTATCTGTGGCAAATCACAGACTATAGTCTCCTGTGTCATATTGCCAAATGTGATACACCTTTTATCAAAGTCAGAATGTACTGTGGAAATTCTCTTCTCTAGACCTCACTCAAACATGGCAGACTTCTTTGTCAGTTAAAGTAGTATTCCCTCCTGTACTTTGTGGTATCTGCAGAATACAAGGTGGTGTATCATTATGAACTATGTCTCTTTCTTCCTTAGAAGACTTGAAACACTTAATAACTTGTCATATATTGGAGAGAATGTCTAGATATTAGAAGTGCTCCTATACTTTGTGGTATCTGCAAAATACAAAGTGGTATATCATTATGAACTATATCTCTTTCTTTCTTAGAAGACTTGAAACACTTAATAACTTGTCATACCTTAGAGAGAATGTCTAGATATTAGAAGTGTTCCTAACAGCGCAGAAACGTCAAATCATGTAGAATTTATGTCAACCCTTTGCAGAGCATGTAGAGTATATAATACTTTTAACTTTTAGTGTGAAACTGAACTCTACTATACCATCTGAGAGGAATTTTTATGTTTCTAATAGACTCTATCGACTAAAGAAATACAAGTTTCTGGGCCTCCAAATTGATTTCTCTTGGCGTAAGCTCATTTATTACACATATCATGGAACTATTGTAACAGTCTGCTTAGTGATATGTGAATTTTCCAATATTATATAATGAAAAAAATGGTAGACTTCAGGATGTGCCCATTGAATCACTAGATATAGTATGAATTGCCTGGGTCCTATAATCCTTTCATAACCTTTATCACATACATTCATTCAGGGAAGCTCTGATTGTATACTGTGTCTCCTGGTATTCGGATAACCTCACCTTTTAATCCCTCTTCCAAGTTCTGGATATTCACATTATTTTGTGTATAGTGTTTCTGGCTGTAACACTCAAAGAAAATAATTACAGTACAACCTATTATTAATTATTTTTTATTCCTTTCCTGAAGTTTGTTGGACCTGCTCAGTTGTCTCTTAGTGTAACAACTGGCTCTGTTCTAAATACTGGGTGAGAGATAATAATTCTTCATGAAATCAATGACATAAACTCTCAGTATGGCACCACAGTCAGGATGTTTTGGTTAATCAGCAGTCACTAACCTCACTGGTCATTCGTCTGTCTTTCAGGTGTTATATTATGTTTTATTACCTCCTCCAATTGACTCCTCCATACCAAGGCAGGCTTTCATTCAGCTTTGCTACCCAATATGGTAACTTAACCTATCTTGCCTCGGACAGTTATCTGCTGCCATCTAGTCCAACTCTTCCAGAATTTCATTACCACTGATACTAACAAATGGTTTCTAATAGAAAATAATCAGAATGAAAGCACATAGTACTTGCTAGTCCAAAGCAATTCTGAAAATCATTGTGCTAATGTTGTGAGATTCCATTAACATGGCACTATGGATTGTTTCTTTCTTTGACCTAGATTTGCTCCCTGAGAGAATTCCCTGAATATTTATTTTTCATGGCTCTTTACTGTGCTTCTGAGATGCTTCAATTTCCGTTGTTCCCCTATGGCACACAAAGTAGGCAGTAGAGAATATATTCACCGAGTGATTTAGCAATTTATTTAGTATGCTTCCTGCAAAGGGAAAATCAGGATCTAAAAACATTTTCCCTATCAAACAGCTACAATATGTTTTAAAGAAAAATGGTGGAACTTTTTTCCTTATTAATTTAGATTGCCTTGGTGAGATATTTCTTACAGTAGGAGGGAATAGATTATATATGTTAGTGGATTTACAATGGCATTACCTCCAGATAAATCCATTGTAAACTGATACGTCAGGAGTCAGAAATACTTTTGATATACTTATCTTATTAAACATTTGCTCTGATGCAGTGCCCTGTGGGGTACCAGTTGTTTCCCCGAATGATTCCATGGGTGAGTGGTGTCTGTAGCTCACTGTTGCTGTCCAGCATTGTCACAGTACTGCATTCTGCTAGCCCAAGGGGAATCAAAATTCAAAACTGAAGTACGGTTTTTACTGAATGTACACTGCTTTTGCTACCATGAGTCAAAGTTTCTTAAATCAAACTTCGTAAGTTGGAACCACTTGTATTTACTGGAGACAAAAGGAGAAGGAAGGATGAAATAAAGGGAGGAAGAAAAGAAGAAAGCAGCAGTAGAAAAAATGAAAAATCACAGAGAAGAGAAGTTGAAAGAAGAATGGTCAGATTGATAGTTACTAACAAGAGCCAGAATACTAGATGTGAGTGTGGATCTTGACAATGTCAAGTGAGTAGAGAGTCTGATTTTTTCTTCAGGCTGGGACTTTTGTAAAGCTCTGCTTTGTTCTGTAGATATGGCAGGAAAAGTTCTGCCTTCTATGATTCTCATCCTCTTGAGAAGACCAGACTGTCTAGAACATGTTCTTCTCCAGATGATGACTAATATATGGCAGGAAACACTACCAAGGCTCAGTACTGGCCCACTGCCACACCCATTGACATTCAGATGTTCACCTCGTGTCTGGAGTTAGCAGGGATGTGAATGAGGCATTCAGCTGCTCCATGAAACTTAATGGCTGCCCAATGCTTCATTAAGCAAGAAAAATGAATACAATTTTCTATAGAATGCAACAAGTTCTCCAGTAAATAAAATATCAGAATTTTTTATGAAGTGGAACCTGGCCTTAAATTTTCGTGGATTTTCTTTACTTTCCCTAATCTCACCTTTTAAGTTATCTAAGGCAACGTTCACAGGATGAGAAATATAGCTATTTATTCATCCAGGCTGGATTTAATGAATATAATACTTTTGAGAAACTGTTCTAAAAAATGCATCATGATATTTCAATGAGAAAAATATATCAGAGTAAAGTATGAATGGGAATAAAATGTGATAATCCTAGTTCTGAGAACATGTTGGAAAAAGGCAAGTATGCTTGTTAGAACAATGATATTAATAAGAGTTCCATATGAATATGTTAAATTGTGTATTCAGATAAAGTAATTTAACTACTTTGAAAGTAAAAGTTCCTTTACTTTTAGGCTGCATTTGAAAGGCAGTACATTTTTGGAAGAAGCTGACAAAAATTCAAACTAGTGCAGTTAAAAAGGTTATTCATTAGCACAAATAACTAAATTTCAAGTACACAATAAGTCTTTCTAGATACAAAACAGGACAAAAGAATTTAAATCTGATGACAGGGCTATACTGTTGTGCAGAAACATTTATTATATCCGGTAGTCTCTAAATTATGTTCTTTGAAATCCTTGATTAAAGGACTACCCTCTCTTTTCAGCTACATATCAAGTATTCCCAGGTAAAGAAGGATAAAGAAGTTTGAGGTAGCAATTTTCATTAAACTCAAAAGATTAACGAATAGAATAGACATTCCCAGGCAGTAAGTTAGTTGGGTTAAACCACACTGTAAAACCAGGCACCCTGTCACACCTTCTAACTTTCAGAGCATTGTCTAAGTATTTGCATGAGAAATAAAGTGAACTCTAAACTCTAAGTTAAAGCATATATCATCATCTTATCACAGAACACACATCATGCTAGCAATATTCAGTGTTTTCCTTGAATTCTAATAGTTTTCATTTTCAGATAAGCTATATTGGAGATTCCATGTGAATAAAGAAGAAGCTGGTTGTCCACCTGAATAATCAGGCTTTTTTCTTCTACTTGTTATTTAGAATTATAATTGATGCCTTTGGACTTAGCAAGTTCTTACATTTTTTTTTTTGCAAATATGGAGCTAATTCAGCCTCAAAAAATTAGTTAAAAATAAAATGTGGGAGTGATCTTTACTAGTTCCATAAGTTAGTAGAGCAGAATATTTTGACATTATGTATAATAATGTGACTCATCATCCAAAGGTCAAATTTTTCCAGCTCACACTCATAATTTTTGTCCTTAAGGGAATTTAATGCCTGATGTGTTCTGCAATAATACTATGTGTACCATTGTTTTAGGCACTTAATTGAGGCTCAAGGAGTATAAGAAGAAGCTGACCTGCATGGTAACCGGTGATATTGGGGTTTAAATCTAGGAAGTCTAGTCCCATAGTGTTTAATCCTCATCAAAATTAGGTCCATTTTTAAACAAATACTCCATATAACCATGGTTAAAAGACAGGATCTTTTTCTTTCCTGATATCCATTAACACTTTCAATTTTGACTATTCTACTCCCTTGAAAAATCCTCTCCTCAACTAGTTTCATTCCTGTTCCTGTAAACTATGGGTGTTGAAACTTTTGCCTCGCTGAGTCTCATGGAGTGAAGAGGAATTGTTTTGGAATATATGATAGAGTTATATACCATAGTTAAGGTATATAAGTAACAAAAGCACTCTTTTCTCTGGTACTGGGATTGCACCCAGCACCTTCACATTGAGTTCAGAACACCAAACTTTTTTGTTTTTTTAATTCGGAAAGGAGGTCTTTTTAAGTCTGAATTTCCTTAGCTGGGATAAATTCACAATCCTCCTGGCTCAAACTGGTCTCAAACTGCTGTGATTACTGGATTACAGGCATGCACCAGTACATCCAGCATTTCTGTATTTTTATTATAAGATTAAAAAATTTTTCAAATCAACAAATTCTTTGTGTGAAGAGCCAGAGATTGAAGTAGCAGCTTAGCATTGTCCCCTAAGTACTTTGGAAGCCTTTGTAAATAGGGAGGGGTGGAGGGGTTGAAGGGAGGGGAGGGGATTGGGGAAAAAATAAGAACTAAGAGAGATTATGTAAAGGTGCCAATTCCGAATGATGAATCTCATTATATTGTGTACCTTTAATGTACCAGTAAAATTAATTTTAAAAATAGTTTGCATTTGAGGATTGTATAATTGAGTCATGAAAAATATCACTAACATCACTTAAAATGTTAAGTATCTCCAATCATGTGGGGCCACATTACTAACTGTCCAGGAATTCATGCTACCCAACAAGTTGCAGGTGGGACAAGGTTGTTAACTCTGACACTCATAAATCCAGTGACCACAGGAAGCAGCAATCAGCTCCCATAATCTCATATGATTATTTCTGCCAAACATTCTGTTGTAGCTACTCACTGCTTTGATTCTATAGTGTATCTTACCACATGAAAATGCATTACTAACCTAACAAATATTTATCTTTCCCAATTTAGATAATTTTATATGATTTTCTCTGCATTATTATTCTGAGTTTGATTCTATTTCATTATCCCCTTCAATTATCCCACAACAGACTGTCATTACCCTTAAAATCAGCTTAAATTATAGGGCCTGACATTTAAACCATTCTCCAATATCAGGGTTCTGCTCATCATTGAGGAAAATATAAACTCAACTTATATTTATTGATTATGTTTCCTGAGAACTCTTCAGGCTATTGAGCCTCCTTCGTGGGAATCTCAGATTCAAACACATTGTTAAATATAAATCTATTCTTAGAAACTACAACTTGCCCTGAATGCCTCATGTAAAAATCTGCTTTACTTCTAAGAAAACTTTTAATTCTGCATTACTTCTTAGGCCTCAGAACATAAACACTACTGCCAGACTTAGTTTACAAACTTGGCTCCAAATATAAAGAAGGATCAGAAACCACCAGACAGAAAATTTATAAGATTCTGTGATGAACATTTTTCTTACTTTCATTTATTTCAGTGAAGCCTTTTGCCTTTATCATACATGCAGACCATATCATCATGTATTATGTTCAGTGTTTATCATTTATACACTTTCAGAAATGAAGAAGTGAGTGATTCTAAGTAAAAATAAAACCAGGATGGAAAAGGATATTTTTAAGATGTTTAGGTACTTTTATACATGCATTTATTCTTACACCAAATTGTTCAAAATTGAATTATTTAGTATGTTTGATGGGGCTCCTACCAATGCTGGATGTTGCGGAAGAAGGAACAAGGAAATCAGATGAGGCCAATGTCTCAGTCACTTTCTTGTTGGTGAGACACAATACTCAACATCTGCAAGTTAAAGAGGTTCATTTTGGCTCACAGTCTGTAGAGGTTTCAGTCCACAGTCCACAGTCCACAGTCCACAGTCCACAGTCCACAGTCCACTGCCCAGGGGGACATGGCAGAGCAGAAGGTGCTAATGACCTGGTGGTGCAGAAGGAGAAAGATCAAGGCAGAGCCAAGAAGGGAGATCAATCCACCCAAGGCTCTCCTGCAGTGACTCAGGTCTTCCCAGCAGGCCCCACCCCCTAACCGCAAGTCAGCTGCAAGCCTCTGTAAATCAGTCTCCTTCCGAAGGAACCACCTATGAGTGCTAAAGGCTCTTGGGGGATGTCTAGATATAATCCATAACACAAACTGTGATGTAAGCAAAGTTATAAATTTTGAAAGGAAACAATGTAAAAGAAAGAATAGGAAAACACAGATTTTGTATATAATAAAAGGGATTATGTGGGAAGCAATTAGTTATGGTCAGAGAATTGTGCAGGGAATACAACAATGTAAAAAAATAAAGGCCTATCCCAGAGAACAAAAAGAAAACAGAAAAAGCAGAATCCACAAAGCCTTAAATACAGATCAGTGTCTGCTGCATCTGAGGGGGAAAAAAATAACAGAAAGATGAACAAAGCAAACAAAACGTGAAGTGGCTGGAACAGGGGAGAGGGAAAGCAGACTTGTCAGGTGAATTGAAAAATAGTCAGATGCCATAAGTAGAAAGACAAGAAATTTAAATTTATTTTAAGGTGAAATATATTGATAGGTTTGAACCCAAACAGGCAGATAATCTAAATGATATTTTTCTTTCGTTTTTTGGAGGGATGTTAGATTTTTTTCCTTTCATTATTTTAAAATTGTATTTAAGCTTGTAAATTTGCAGTCACAACATTGAATTCTTTTACAGAGAGAAAAAAATTAAATAGAAGAAATTGTTTAATTTTGTATGATGTGTATAAATATATGTATGCAAGAAAATAATCCCAGGATCGAAAGACTAAGCGGGAAGTATATTAAAGACTTGTTTGTCATTTCTACCTGACTGGAGCTCTTTTATTATTTATTTATTTCCAGATTTAGTAATGGAGTATTAAGCATTAAAATTATATATATATATATATTCATTTAATGTGATGTTTTGATGTATATATTATAAAGTGTGAAATAAGTCTATAATGATGCTAATTAATACATTCATCTCCACACATAGCTAAGATTTTGTGTTATCTGTGAGATGCCAATACTTAAGATCTATACTCATTACAAATTTTATATCACATTGTACATCTTTAGTAGTTGCAGACAAAAATGGTAACTTTGGATGTCTGCAAAATAGTCATATTTTTAAACTGTATATTGGAGATTTATTAGTTTTTAAAAATTTTACATATATTTGTCTTATAATGAAATTTTTTGCACTTTAATCAATATCTCTATTTCCTCCTCCATTCACATCTGCTCACTATTTTTCCACGACTCTGAGCACTGTTAAACCCTTCAATACCTCTCTATGAATTATACTTTATTTTATTCAACATAAAAGTAAAATCAGAGTATTTTTCTTCTTCAGGCCTACTTCAGGTAATATGCTGTTCTTCAGGTTTATCTTTATTGTCTTGAATGGACAGATTCTTTTCTTTAATGTGGAATACTATTTCATCATATATATTTTATATATGATATATAAATATATATTAATATATAAATATATATCGCATTTCCCTGAAAATAATACCTAATGAAAAAATAAGCCCTAGTATGATTTTTCTGGATCTTCTTAATATAAGATCTATCCCCAAAATAAACCTCAGTTAAGCTCTTCAGCCAGATGGATATATTTAGTATGTATATTGCAACTCATGACAGATATATTGAATTATAAAATAATAACAATAATACATCATTTAAAATATATAATAATGATATTAATACTTAAATGGTAATAAAATTATAATTAGTTGTAAATACCCAAGTGGACTCTTTTGGACAAGAGGTAAATGTCTATATAAACAGATAAACTACAGACTTCCTGCTGAATTACCAATCAGGGTGCAGACACAACGCATGAATAACATGCGCACTTGATAATGAGTAGACATGGTTGTGTCTAATATGGTCTTCACAACTCAGTACATCATGTGTTGCGATACTGCACTATAAGCAGGCTACATGAGCAGAAAGTGTTCATTTTAAGAAGAACCCTATTTCTGGACATGAGAAATCAGGGCCAATGGTTCCACAGGAAATGAAGCTGGAAGAAATTCAGGCTGGAATTCGAGATTTGCAGGGTTCTATGAAAATTTTCCAGAAGTCGATGACATGATTGTATTTGAATGAATGTAGATTTCTGTATGTGAATAAATGTAGATTTTTGTACAGGAATAAATGAATCAGTGTAGATAATTGTACATGAAAAAGTAAGGCATCCGTTCAAAATTAGCCCCACTACAAGATTTGGAGCAAAAATTAATACAAGTCCCAGTCATATTTCCAGGGAAATAAATATATATTCACAAGTACTTTATCCATTCATTTATTAATGTATATTTATATTGTTTCTATATATTAGCTATTATGAATAATTCTGCAAAAATCTGAGAGTACAGATGTATTTTCAAGATATTTATTTCCTATTTTACATTATCTATTATAGATTTTAGTCCTTATTTACAGGAAGAAAAGGGGCAAAGGGGCAGGGAAAGTGGAAGGGGTAGAGGAAAGGAAAGAAGGGAATGGAATTAATATGAGAAGATGAAAAACTAGAAACAAAGTCTGTAAGTAGGGAGGGATGGAGGGGTTGAAGAGAGGGCAGGGGAATGAGGAAAAAATAAGACCCGAGAGAAATTATGTAAAGCTGAAAATTTCCAATGATGAATGTCATTATATTGTATACCTAAAATGTACCAATATTAATTTTAAAAAAGATTAAACGTAGGGCTGGGGGTTTAGCTCAGTGGTTTCAGTACCTGCCTCGCAAGCTCAAGGACCTGAGTTCGATCCCTGGTACCAAAAAAAAAAAATCAAGCAATAGTTATAGTTGTGGCAGGTAAGCAATATCATTGTAAGACAATATAGAATCCAAGCAAGAAGCATTAAAGGATATAAAGTATTAAAAAAAAAAAGATTAAACGTTTAAGGAAATTAAGTCTTAAGAAGTTCGTATTTGAGCTGGGGAATTAGCTCAGTGGTTCCACTGCCTGCCTTGCAAGTGCAAGGTCCCTAGTTCGATCTCCGATACAAAAAAACAAAACAAAAAGAAGTTCATATTTACTTAGACATCTGTTTAAAGTTTTGTTTTATGCTTCTGGTTACAGAAACTACTATTATGTGATTTTATTTATTTTTTAAAAACGTAATTGTCCTAGTGTAATGCAGATAGTCATGATTGTTATCTTAATATGCTGCAAAATTTACTAAATTGTTTTGCTAAATTGCTAACTTGGGTACTGCTTATAGTCAAAAGCCATGTTCTTCTTGGTAGGTAAGAAAAAGTATTGCTCAAAACTATGTATTAAAAAATGTTTACGATTTTGTATGTGTATCTAAAAATTTCTCAAAGTGTTACTAAACTGCAATTCTTGGTCTTGGCCTAAGTAAATTGTGGTGCTTTCCCCCCCCACAAAAAAATGTGTATTTCAATTCTTTTGATAGATATGCAAAAGTGGGATCACTATATCATACTGCAGTTCATTCTTTAAGAGGAAATTCATACTCTTTTCCATACAGAGTGTACCAATTTATATTCCCACCACTAGTGTATAAGTCTTCCCCTTTCACCACATCTTCTCCAACACTTTTTATTTTTGATTTTTTGATGCTAGTCATCCTAACAGGTATGGAGCAGTAGTCGTGACAGATTTTGTTTACCTTTCCTTAACAATTAGTGATGTTGAGTATGTTTCATATACTTATTAAACATTTCTACTTTCTCTTTGGAGAACTATCTATTCATATCCTTTTATTCCTTTGCAAATTGAAATATTAATCAATCTTTTCATTTACTTCAGATCAGATAATAAAATCATAAGTAATAAACACAAAAATAAAGGAATGGTGTCACATCAAACTAAAAACTTCCTGCACAGCAAAGAAACAAATAGCAAAATGAAAGACAGCATATGGAATGACAGAAAATGTTTCCAAATCCTGTACCCAGTATTGGGTTTATACTACCAAAGATACATAAAAAATTTCAAAAACTCTTAAGTAACATTTGTAAAAATCATGATTGTATCAGGGCTTAAAAATATCAGAAAAGGGCTGGGAATGTAGCTCAGTGGTGCCGCTCCTAACTGGCAAGCACAAGGTCTAGAGTTTGATTCCCTATACTGAAGGAAAAAGAAAAAGAAAGAAAAGAAAAGAAAAACTTAACTAAGGGAAAGCAGCAAAACAAATAAGTGTGCACTGCACTAGACCATTAGAGAAAGGATGGTAGCAAATATCAAGATTTCTGTGTTTGCTGTTATTTTTTGTGTAAGAACACTTTCTCTGACATGTACCCTTTTAAGAGGGTTTTAAATACTTAAGGCAATATTATTGCCTATATACATATATACAGTAGATATATGTATTTAGAATTTGTTCATCTTACAAAGCAAAAACTGTACTTGTTAGCAGCAACTCTCCATTTTCCTCTTCCCACATCCCCATCAGCCACTCTTTTACTTTGTTTCTATGAGTTTAACAATTTTCTACTATACTTAAAGGAAGTTATACATATTTGTCCTTCTAGGATTGGCTTATTTTACTTAGGAAAAAATCCTCCAGATTTATTTATGTTAACATATTTGGTTGAATCGCCTTTTCAAAATTGAATAATATTCCACTGTATCTATGTATGATGTTTTTAAACATAGATAGGTCAATATTATGGGAAATAGACATATATCTAGTTATAGGCATATGAGACACAATTGAAAATATGGAGACACTACAGCAATGTAGATATTTTGAAATATGAAATGGTAAAAGGGTAAGCAAGATATATTTAATTTCTCAAATATAATCAGGTTAATTTAGAGAAATTACAGAGATATATTTGAAATAGAATTGAGGAATGGAAACCAAAACTAATGAAAAATTGTGAGTTTGTGAAATGCAATAGTTGATAGTCCTGTCCCTGAGAATGAACACACTAAACAAGGCAAATGTTAGATACAGGACAAAGTCATTAGTTTTTTCTGGTATCTGTTGAGTATAATGTATCATTTTGTCATATAATATGTTTTAATAAACTGTTTATTATAAATTTCTGCAGTTGATTCAGAATAAAGCATTTAAGTTTAATCTACTATAATTATAATTTCATGATTTTTAAACTAACATGAAACTCTCCCTCTTTTTAGTATTTTTATAATTATTAACAATATCTAAATTTCATCTTTATGATATATTTCTAACAATATTAAATATGAATATTTATAATTGATAGTATTACAAAATAAATTTTATAGTTGTCCAGAATTAGTGTCACTATTTTGTATCACCTTTGAACATAACCCTTTCTTAAAAAATTATATTCTATAATTCATTTATAGATGATTTTAGATATATTTATTTTCTTTTAATTTTGTGGCATCAGTTCTTTGTAGAAAATCATCAATCATCCTCATTTCTTTCATTGGAATATTGATGCAATTTACTCAAGTGTTTTGTTTCAAATGATGTTTAAACATATGACCAGGCAAACTGTTGGGACATACATTTTACAATAGATGCTTTTTATCTATCATAGGAAAATCAAATTACTATGAGAACATACATATGTGTGCATATATACACATGTATGTAAATATATATATTATCATTCTCTATGAATTAAAATGTTTCTTACTCCTGACAGTAAATCAAGGTGTTTTATGTGCAAGTGTTCAATTTTCTCTATGCTTTTGGTAGCTTCTATTCATTTTTTTTGAGGTCCATTAATTAATATTGCACCTTCTTAAATTATCTACTTTCACTTTTAGAAAGTATTGATGAATTTAATAAAGATATTCATATTTTAATTTACTAACAATTTATTCTAACATTTATTACTAATACTATGACTTTAGCTATTCAAATATGAAAATAATCCCAAAGAATTTGCCAAAAATAAAATTTTGTGATCTAACTGTGATTTGATGGAAGAAAAAAGATTTTAAAAAGCATAAAGAAATAGGGATGTCTGGAATATATTTTGTACAGTTGCCCAAAATAGCAAAAATTATTAGTAGGGAAAGTCTTTTTGTGGAAACACAAGATTAATTGTTAATGAATTATCTAATAAAGAAGATTTGTTAAATTTTTTGTTTTGGAAGAAACATAGTATAAACTTTTGTCATATATCCACAGTGAGGATTTTAATACAAGTGAAAACATAAATTTGTACCATCTTATTACCATTTTCTTGGTTGTGTCTTTGAAAATCTTTTTGTAATAAAGTATATGAAGATTAGAAATTGTGTATAATTTTTTAAAATTTGGACTTTTTCTTTAAAATACAAGTCAAGCTTTTCCCAATATTTAGAAAACTTAGAAAATACCAAGGATATGTAAAAATAATATAATTTTGACATTAACATACATATTATAAATCAATAGATATTTGGTTTAAGTTTTCATTTACTTTTTACTTGAAAGTCATCATTTTTAGATAATTTTGAATATACACTTTTGTCTTTTTTTTTTGGTACTGGGGATCAAACTTGGGTCCTTAGCTTGCAAGGCAGGCAGTGGAACCACTGGCTGTTACATTTTTGTCTTTTGTAAAACAGTTTGCAACTAATTTAATGATCACATTTTAAGAAATTCTTTAGATAGGCATATTATCAAAATATTTAAAATTATAGATTGCATAAATAAATGTATTGTTTTTCCCTGAAGTTTGGCCTGTTGGTCTTCTTGAAATTTCATTTCTTTATGGAAAATTATACAATTTTTACAATCCTTATGAAGAATATTTTTAGTTTCACTGAGATCATTTGCATATTAAATTTTTAGATTACTTTTGAGGGAAACTGTTGGATGTTTTTTATGTTCAAAGACATTACAGTGTTAAACCAAAAAGCAAAATTAAAATAAACAAGCTGGTACTTCAGTGAAATTTTTTATCATTTAAAACAAAGAAATG
This sequence comes from Heterocephalus glaber, assembly GCF_000247695.1. Next base: position 4,862,408 of record NW_004624873.1, read on the forward strand.
GCATATTAATCAAATATTTTTATATTTCTGTATTTTTCACTTGATCTCAATATCCAAATTTTGTTTTACTATTACCTGAGATATTGAACTCTTATATGGATTTCCTATGGTATTCCCTCCATCACTTTCCATAAAATTATTTTTTAGTTTTATTAATGCAATAATTTATTTTAAAGTATTCTTTATTATTAGCTTTTTTGCAGCATATAGCATTGTATAACCCTATCTCTGGATATTCTTACCACATGTATAACTATATATTTATCTCTAAACTCTTTAGCTAACTCAGAGTATGAAAGAAACATTTATGATTGTTATTCAGCTGAAGATTTACTAGTTTTTAATAAAGTAGTTTAACTTTATTGTACAGAGTTGTCATTTATATGCAACTGTACTACATAAAATGACAGCATTTATTGTATTGAAGAATAGCTTTTAAATAGCTGACACAATTCATTAGCCATAAACCGCCAATAGAAAAATAGGTCTTCCATTTATAAGCCATAGGGGAGACATTTACAAATCCTTAACACAGTTTTTGGCCTATATATATGTTATGCTTGGCAAGTGTTAAAAAACTTATTCTACTTGGACAAATATTGTAAAATTTTTATTGAAATTGAACAGTTAAATATAGTTTAGTATTGATGTTACATTTTACAAATATTCTTCAAATTTTGTGTTTTTGTTCAATAAAAATGAATGTACTGAGATTTGTTATGTGATAAAAATGTGCATATATTTGTACTTGTCAAATGATTTTTGTATTTACTTTAAGAAAAAAACATATGTTATATCATAACATTGACATTTATGATGTTGGTAACAAATATCTGATACAGTCCATGCATATTAAAGTGAAAATATTAAAATAACTAAAATCTCTTTTAATCTCTTCTAAAATGACTTTAAGAACAATTCATCACAATAGAACATGAATTGTTAGATTGTAAATGAATAAAACACATCTAGTTCCAATATTATTTATTCCAAACTGACCAGTTACTGGGCCTACAAAGTGCATATTCCTAGCATTTATTATTTAACTTTTAGATTTATTAATATTAATAAATCCATGGGAAATTATCACAATTTACTCAATATTTGTCTGTTTTTAATATGATGTATAAATTAGCTCTTTTTTTAAAAACCTGACCAGTCCAATTTTTTTCTTTTCACTCTTCACCATCATATATCTGAACATTTTTCTACTTTGCCACTGCAAATTTTCACTTTCAGATCTCAATAACTGTATTATTCCCATATTTCGTAATATTGCAATAATACAAATGTACTAACAGACTACTTTTCCCTCTGAACTATTAACTCTTTTGGTAAAACAGCAAAATAAAAATAAATTCTAAGTGAATTTATATAAAAATATTGTATCAAAACATTACATTTCAAAACAGTGAACAAATAAAATTTCTATATATGCTTATTAATATTTCTCAAGTACAATACGTCTCCAACTTATGAACAAGCTCTATTTCAGTTGAATGTTCATAAGTCAGACTCGTTTATAATCTAACAAAGTGAATCTTATACATCTGTGAATCTTACACACAACACCTGTGAAAATTCTGGACTCGAATGTCCACATGTCAGAAACTTATAGTAATAGTTTAAGTTAAGCATGAGATTCCAAAGATAGCTATCATTTAATAATTCATCATTCTCTTAATAGCTAATGATTGTTAGGGACCCCTGAGACATGATTGTGAAAAAATTCTAAAAATAAATATATCATATACTACTAAATAATGTAATTAATAATAATAATAGTTTGTTTCACCTTGAAGTATGCTATTAATTGCAATCTTCTTTCCAGATCTCCACATCAGGTCAGTGAAGCACTTCTTGTTACCTAAATCAGAGTCCATATGTATGTATATTTTTGTTATGTATTAATTTTAATATATTTTGAATGAAAATTTATAATTAGAACTCATCAAAATGACATAAGTATTTTGTAGCTCTCTGATTTTGGCATATCCAGTTCAATCACAGTCACAGAAATTATGGAAAATTACTTTTCTTTGGGTAAACTTTCAAATGTGATGATATGATAAGTTACAGCTTTCAAATGCTGAGGTTGTTTCTCTTGTGTAGGAGAAAATAAGGATCTATAAATGGTCACTTCATTTGGTATTTATTTGTCTTCTAGAAATAATTTACCCACAATCTTCTTCACTGTCTGAATAAGGGTTTATATTATTGCCTTAATATGTTTTCCCTAATAAGGAGAAAATAATCATTTCTTTGGAATTTTCAATTTATATTTAGTGAGTAATAAAACCACAAATTCATTACTTAAATATGTAGATTTTTATCCTTAAAATTAAATATTCTAAAATGATCTTGTTGAAGACATAGACTAAAGTTGTTCAAAATAGTAAGCATACCTATGAGACGTACCTATTAACCAAATAACTCTGGATTTATAAAAATAGTATTAGTACCACCTTTTTCACAAAGTAATATTACATTTCAAATGTTCATGCTGAGATGATTTCTGAAACGTCTTAAAAATAGAACAAATGATAAAACTTTTTTAAAAACAATATTAAATTTCAGCCACAATAGCAAGAGTTGCATTTGACCATAACTAACAATTTCCCCATCCTCTGCCTGCTGAATGTGATGGAAATCGTATCCTACTTATGTGCATGCATTAGTATAGTTCCTCCTCTCTCCAGCTCTCACTCTGCTGCTGTTTCTCCTCAGGAAGGGTAAGCTGACTAGAATTCTTCTATCTTTAGTTCCATGTTGTAGAGTTATTGCTTCACATGAGAGAAAGTGAGAGGTCTGATCTTTCTAGCTCTATTTACAGCATGGTCTCTACCAACAATGAGATGGGCTAAAACTAATCAGACACATTACTATTACCCCAACTTTGAGGCAAGGCAGAGTGTTCATGCTAAAAAGGGAAAACTGGGAAGTTCCCATGCCCCTTTGTGCTTATGAAGCCACAGATCATTCCATGACAAAAGGGTTACTGCCTCCATTCTCAGCTCTTGTATAGTGGTTCCAAGACTTTTCCTAGTGAGTTAGGCTATGAGGGCAGTGTTGTGGACTAGATGTTTTTGCAATTCCTCAATCATGTTTTGTTTTATTTATATCTATATGTTTTCCAAAGCTTCATGCACTAATACCTGGGGTTTTGGAGTGATGATTAAATTACTAGGGTGAATACTCATTGACTGATTAGTCCACTGATGAGTTTTAAACTAAATGTACCTTTAGAAGATGAGGCCTGGTTGTTAGAAGACGTTTGTCACTGAGAGGATGGTCAAGATTGGTATGTCTTCCTCCTTGGCTCCTCCTTCACTCTCTGCTTTCCTGGCTACCATGACATGGGCATATTTTCCTCTGCCACTTGTTTCTTCTTTGCAGCTGAAAGAACATACAATGAGAAAAGAGACTAAGACAAATAGTGAAATTTTAACCCTCAATGTCCCTGTATTTGAAGCTGAAGATAGGGCCAGTGAAGCAGTATTCAAGGTTATATGAGGTCATAAGAATAAGGACCCAAAGGGCCAATGTTAGTACCCTTATAAGAAGAGGGAAAGAGACCAGAGCTGATGGCTTATATCTGAATGTTCCCCCAAACACTCACAGTCTCACAGGTCGGGTTTTTGGGAGGTAACTGGATCATAACTGTGTGATATTAGATCATGAGTGTATGATACTGAATTAGTGCACTGATAGGTTTACTGCTGGGTGTGGTGTTGGGAAGTGGAGCCTGGTAGGTCACTGTGGGCACGATGGCTCCTGCATTCATGGCTCTGTTTCTTACCTGCCAGCCCATGAACTGTTTCTCCTCTACCATGCCCCTCTGCCTTGGAGCCAGTAGATTATGGACTGAAAGCTCTACAAACTGTAAGCTAAAATAAAGCTTTCCTCTGTTAACTTGTGGGGTCAGGTACTTTGTTCTAGCAGTGAAAAAGTAACTAAGACAACAGCCTTCTGCACAATAGAGATAGCCCTTACCAAGTCCTAATTTGGCTAGTCTTTGATTTTGGACTTTTCATCATTAAAACTATGAGAAAACAATTCTGTTTTTTAAAGCTACCTAGTCTGTGGTATATCCCAACAGAATAATGCAAAGATGGATGGAATTTCTCTGAAATAATTAATTTTTAGCATAATATGAGGAAGCAACAACCCAAGAGAAGCCTCTATAATATTGAAATTTTGTTGGAAAAAATTCAAAAGAGGGTAATAGTTCCATGAGATCCACAAGCTAATCCATATACTGGCTAGAAATTTTCCAGAATCAGGGTAGGAAACAGCTAGGATGAGCTCTCTTGGGGTGAAAGCAAATTTCAAAGATGAGATAAAGAGTAGATGTACAAAGCAAGGCAAATGCAATCATAATATGAAGGAATTTCAGCTACAGGAAATTTTAGTGTAAAAGAAAACTCAGTCAACTGGCAGTAGAACCTAACAGATGGAGGAGATTCTGAAGTAAGAAGATAGATTAACAAAGAGTTTGAGGAAAGAGAGCATCAAAGACAGTGACTGAGTGCATGTCCTGGCCTCTGCTGGAGGAGACTAACAAGATAGGGTTCAAGCAATGAAGGAAATTGACTCCTTTAAAATATTTCACCCAAGTTAAAAACAAACAATACAACAACAACAACCACAACAGCAAAACCCAGGAATGGAAGAAACTCACTATAATATATTTATTTAAAGTGCTAAAATATCAACAAAAGTTATAACACATGGAATTAACAGGGAAATTAATAAAAGAATTAAAAAGAAAATAAGAAACCAAAGGGGCCCAAGTGGAAGGATTAGCAGATACAACCTAAACACAGCTGTTAGATATATGTTCAAAGAACTAAAGAAAACATGCTGAAAGAACTAAAGCATGATGATAATGTCTCACCAAGTAGAAAATATCAATAAATAGATAAAATTATTTTAATAATTGTAATTCCAGAATTGAAAAGGACAAAAAGAACCACTACAGAATCTCTCTCCATTTGAACTAGCAAAAGAGTCTGCAAAATTGAAGTATGACTGAAAGGTTATACACTTTGAATAATAAAGAGAAAAGGAATTAACAAAAATAAACATAGAAATGTGAGACACTCTCAGTGCACCAGTATATTCACATGGAAATATAAGTGCATCAGGACAGACATAAAAAAAGGAAATATATTAAAAAATAATATCTGAAATTTCTTTAACATTTGAAAAATAGTAAACCATGCCTCCAAAGAGGTTAATGGAGCACAAGTAGAATAAGTGGAAGGCATGTACATCTACACATATAATAAAAAAATCAAAGGATAGAGGTAATGACAATATCTCTAAATCAGCAAGAGAAAATAACTAAACACCTCCCTGAAATAGAAGGGAGACACCAAAGTTTATAGCTGACTTCTCATTAGAAATAGTGATGACCAGCGTTGGTACAATAGTGTTTACAGAGTCCTTAGAGAAACAGAATATATAAACTTGTCAATCAAAAGTCTCCATCCAAGCCAAATTATTCTGAAGGTATGGTGAAACAGACTTAGTGGTCAAAACATAACATTTTTTTTCTAGTAGCAAAAACAACTTTTTGCTGGGAAACATACCTTCGAGGGAATACTAAAGGAGTTTCTGCAAGTACCCTCAGATAGTAATTAAAATCCACTTAAAACACAATGAATATAGGTAGTAGTAACTATATAATTCAAAAGAAAAATAATAGTGTATTTTTTATTCCTTACCTTAGTTGAATTAAAAACAATACGTAACTCTATCGATGGATGTCTTAACTTATTTGTGCATCTATATCAAAATGTCTACAACTAGCTAATCTATATAAAACAGAAATTGTATCTCTTCTCCCCAGTTCTAGATGTTCCAGAGTCCAACATTAAAATATCAGTACATTCCAGGTCCAATGAGGGCCCAGTGTCTCTGCTGCTAAGAGGATGCGTTTAGTAAATCTTATTCCAAATATTTTACTTTTAACTTCTAGATATTTTCATTGGATTAATCGCACACTTTTTGATTCCTTGAAGAGATTCCCTTTTATTTGTTATGAATATATTTCCTCTCAGTTTGTGCATAAATTTTCAATAGCTGTTTTAAAGTTCATTTCTGCTGCTTTAAAAAATGATTCTTATGTTGTGGTGTGTTCCTATATTATGATATTTATATCAAATGTATGCCATTTTTCCCTCCACAGTGCCCCAAAGTTTGATTATACATAGAACAATGTCAATGATATATTTCAACAGTTCTCAATTCCTTAGTTTTCCTCTAGATAGTATTAATTTTTATTTTTAATATTACTTAACTATGTTGATTTGTCTCCCTTGCAATGGGCAGTAGTTGAAATCTTTACTCAGTTCTTACTGTCTCCTCATTCTCCTGTTATTAGCCTTGTTGTTTACTACTTGCATCATAATTTTAGGGTTTAATCAATGGTTTGGGCAGAGTTTATGCACTCTTTTCTACATTATTTTACTGTTTAGGTGCCCTTGGTCTTTAAATTTCTTCTAACATTTTAAAGTTGTTAGGCACATGTACTTCTGATTGAATCTAGTGTTACTGTATCATGAGTGAAAGCCTGCCCAGAAATTTCATGACAGCATTAATCACCTACATTGCATTTCCCTTTTGTAAAGTTCTGCCTCCATCATAATTTCCCATTTTTCTCATGGATTTTGTCAATCACTAGGTCCTTTGCATATGTGAAATATTTCTTGGTTCAGAATATATATGTGTGTGTCTGTGTGTGTGTGTTTAATGTACGTACGTGGTGTGTGTGTATAAGTATGTGATCTCTCAAAACATTATTTTGATCAAGCTATACATTATCAGAAGTGAAACTCTTGGTCCGGAGATTTAGCTCAGTGGTTTTGCTGCCTGCTGCACAAGCTCAAGGACCCGAGTTCGATCCCTGGTACCAAAAAAAAAAGCAAGTGAAACTCTTAAAGTCTTAAATGAAATTTCTATGAAGCATTTATTACTCAAGCATTACTATATAGCATAACAGTCTCATAGTACAGATTCAAAAGTTCCGATTCAGCTCCTTCAACAACCTAGCCACTGAAACACTGGATAGAATGCACACATAAAATAATTTACCTATTTTTACATACTTTACATTATCATATTATGAGGTGTCCAGCACTATGTTTATATAATTAATTTTCATAGGAAATCTAATATAATTATCCACACCTCACACACATGCATTCTTAATGCATTCATCAATACTTTAGTAATTTACTGTATAAACTCATAACTTAGCTCTAAAAAAAATCAAATTTGACAGATGTATTTAATTTTGGAATCTTTTGTTTTGTGTTTATATTATATCAAATTAAGAGGTCATTTGGCTATAGTGAACAATTACTCTGGAGCACTGACGATTTTCTTCTAGTTTTATGATTTTTCACAATATTTTATGACATCGAATACAATGTTAATGTGACTGAATGTATCAGAGGATCAATAAATTGTAGATTTATTGTGCCCATATTTTTGGTTTTTATATTCAAACTTGTACTTTTGTTTATTTTACAAAAGAGTTGCATTTTGAAATTATTTATAAGTGCATAATATTTATTCCTAACTCAAAACCTAGTCATTATTTATATTTGTAGCATTCATAGGGCAATATTTGTTATTATTTTCATCAAAAAGTTAAATTTAAATGAGCCAGTGATTAATAATATATCTAGTTTCTATGAATAGAGGACATGCTACAACATCAGCACTAAAAAATATTTAGCACATATAAAATAAAACACTTTGAAAAGGAACCACTACTAATAAAACTGAAGCATTAAAAATAATAGAGAAATGACATGGCAGTTTGTCCTCTGAGTATCCAAGGATGATTCAGATGAATTGCATTACAAGATTTTTAGTGTATGTACTCACTTTCAAAGTGTATATTGAAAAATGTAAGAAACATTCAAAAAGAAAAACAATAAAGTTTTATTCTAAATAATTGCTTTTTCCACAGCTATCACCAAGAAGCTACTTGATAGATCAGTATACTGTGTTTTGAGCCTCACCATTCATACATACTGATATTAACGAGCAACAACAAAACCAGTCCAGGCCGAGAGGATTTAGCTCAGTGGTTTCGCCGCCGGCTATGCAAGCGCAAGGACCCAAGTTTGATCCTAAGTACCAAAACAAGAAACAAACGAAAAAACCCCAAAACCAGTCCAAGGGCAATTGTTCCATAAATATCATTCGTCAGTAAATAATATCTACATCAGCGATCTTTCAGAACTGCCTCATGTGATACAAATGTGACACTGATTTTTCAATAAACACATTTCTTGATTTTTATACGTTTCACATTTGTTTGAAGAATAGTTCATTATGAGAAATATTATTCTAAACAGTATATGAGTAGAAACTAATACTACTAAAATAACTTTCAAAATATAATTTTATAAATTAGTCAAAGAAATAAAATTACAAAAACTTGGTTTTCATTTTCTATGATCTATTATAAACACAGCACACATATAGCAATCATTTTTACCACTGAGTAATTAAGGCTGAAGATCATCAAGTCTTTATATTAACTATTAGAATTAAGGTTTCAAGTAGATATTTGAAATATAAGTAGTAGGAAATCATAATTGACTATTTTTTCATTAGAAATTTGTTATTTTATGAGTTTTAAAATAATTACAAAATTAAAAATATTATTATCATTCATGGTAATGATTTTAAATTGAAAATGTATCTCTAGAAATAATAGTTTCAAAAAAAGAGAGATAGTTTTCAGGCATAGTATTCTCTTAAAAACTATCCAGCAAACTCAGTGAAGAAGAGAAACAAAGCTATGGCACTATAGAATCAAGAAGCCATGCATTGAATTTGAGTCGTCATATTTTTGCTAGCAAAAAAAGAAAGCTATATATAAATATATAGGAAAGTTTACAAAGAAGAGATCAGGATTTTGTAGAATTTTAGTCAAAAAATATTACAGATCCAGTAAACATCACTATTCAGTCACAGTTTTTATAACTTTTTATAATTCAGAATCATTTGGAAAAGTACAAGTAGAGTCATTAAAATAATTACATGATTAAAGAACAAAATATTTATTAAGATTTAAGTAATACAATTTTTCAAGTAGAAAATGAATAGTCTTTTGAGAATGGTGAAATATTTTATATTCTATATATAGATTTGAACCTCCACGCAAACTTGAGCATGTGTATCTGTTCGTAATTAATATTGATTTGATTACTGATTTTGCTTTCACTGAAAAGATTACCAGGGCCAGTAGCAATAATAATAAAAACAAAGAAAAAGCACAGTGAAAACTTGTTCTTCAAAAACAAAACTGTCATTTGCTTGAAGTGTCTTACCTCACCTACATTTGCACATTTTTCTCTGTCCTTACTAAATTGGCTATTGCTCTGATTTGCTACACAAAATCTGCAGGAAAACAGTCAATTTTTTGTCATGCTTTGTCAGTGGCTACCAGTGCTGCCACTGCCATCAGTCCTTCAGAGCTCTGTTCTTTGAAGACTCCTATCTACACATCCAGTACTTGTCAGAGATCCACATGTTAGCAGAGCCCCGCAGTGTTCAGATCACCCACAGGGGTCTCTGAGACAAGAATAGGATGATTTCCTCCACAGAAGTATCTTCCTTCTTTGATATAAACCCCTCAGTGAAATGGGAAATCTTGAGAGAGTCCAGGCATCTTCACATGAAAAACAAAATAGAAAATGACTTTACGAGGGGTTTCCTCTCAGTACAAGGAAACTGGATGCTGGATGCATAGAAATCTTTCATTTTATTGGACATCTCAATACATGGAGGAATATTTGGCTTCCTGATTGTTCTTACACCTTTTTTCAAATAACGCTCTATACTCATGTGAAAATTGTCTCTCAGAACCAGGGAGGTTAAGAGAGAAATATCTGAAATGAACACTTGTACCTCCCTTATACTTTGATTCCATTCTTTGCTTCTATTTCTACATAAATTGGAAGAGAAACTATCTTTGGTTCCTCTTTGCTCTACCTCTGCCTTTTTCTCTTTAATGTATCCTGTCACACTCTCTTCATTACGTGAAAGTTGAGTTTGGGATGAACAGCCAGTTCTGTGGATCTTCCTAACTATTGAGGGTAGTTCCCTTTGGATATTTTCAAAGAAATTGCAGATCTGAGTCAACCACACAAAACTTTATGTAAGAGGTTTAGTATTATTGAGAATTTCTAAAAATAAGAATATAATAACTTAATATTAACTTGATGTTCCTGAGACACTCACTCTGTAAAAGCAACTGTTTACTCATTATTTTGAAGTATTCCTCTGCTTTACCTAAGCCTGATTCTGAAATCTGAATAAAAATAAACATGAACATGAGTGGTAGGACTGTAACAAAATGCCATATTAATTTAAAACACATCATATTTTGAAGACATTTCAAAGAAACATGGGCTAAGTTTCCATGCATTTTGTCACTGAACACTTGTCTGACTGTTACCAGATGGAAGGCCCTGTGGAATTCTTTCCAGGTTTTGGCATCCTGAGCAAAGAGTAGTACACCCAGAAAAGGCACTGAAGGTGCACATTTAGTAAAGGTAGAAAGGAGGTATGCTTCACAGGTGAGAGTGCGCCAGAGAACAGTCTCAGCAGCCCAGGGGATGAGAAAAAGGAGTGGGTGAGTCTTCTATCCAAGTTACTGGGTTCGCTTTCATGTGAATAAAGTCTTGGGACAATTTTCCTATCAAAAACTCATTTGGCCTGGCACTAGATTTAAACTGCACTATTCAAAGACTTACCTTGCTGCCCAGCAGGTGTAAATGAAGGATTGAAAATAACATCTTTTCAGATTGGTCCTGCAAATGGGGCTAGATTCAAATAGATTGAGAATATTGCTTTCCGATTGGTTCTCTTTACAGTGCTCAGAACTCATGGGCCCATTCTGGGTCCTGTGTTCTGTGCATGGCTTCTGTGTTTTCATGACATCTGACACATTCCACCCAGTTGGTTGTCTGGTTTGCCCCAGCCTAATCTGTTATCTCGTGACTGACAAGTTGACAATCCTCTTTGGGTTTTTTTTTTTTTTTATCTTTAAAATAGGAATAACAATATACACATCTCACAGTTAGTGTCACAAAGTATAATACATTGAAAGTGTATGAAAAGTTACAAATTACTTTAAAGTCATATTCTCATTTTCTTTAAACTTCTGAGGTAGAAACTTTCCTCTTAAGCATGCTTGAACGTTCAGTATCATTTTATTTGGAGAAGCCACCGGTAATTAGTTAAGATTTGGAATTCATTGTCACAGCTTGTTCTTTCTAAGCTCTCACCCATATGAACCATGCTCATTTCCTTTTCACAGTTTGACCTGTTCTAATTAATGCACGGGATCGCCTAACTACGGCTTACACCGAAGTGCTGTGCCTATCAGCGACTGAAAAAAGTTCCAGCTTTATAAATTCCCTAAACCCTTGCACTGAAAAAAAAAATGGATCTTTAAAGTTTTCTTTTCCTTAAATTCTTTCATTGCTACATTTTAGGTATACAATACATTTACACTTATCACTGGGTACTTGTACCTGTATATGATGTATCTTATTCTTATTTTTCCCCATTGCCTGGAGGAGGTGAAGGGAGGATCTTTAAAGTTTTAGTTTGTTGTTGAGTAGCCAAGTTGTTTTTAGTCTATTATTTCTTATTTTCAAAACTTTCATTCTTTAAAATCAGTCTTTTAAAACAGCATATGCGTTTATTGTTTGGTAATAGATGAGAATGGTCAATTAAAGTAAGTCCAGCTAATATTATTAAAGAACTATTGGAATAACCCTATAGAAAGGAGTGATTGAAAGCATTATTAAAAAGTAATATATTTTAGGTTTTCCTTTCTGATTTCTTTTTATTATCCTAATTATGGAACTGGCCTTTTCTCATAATTTTCCATATCATAGAAAATTTAAATTAAATTAAGGCAAATTTAATTTTAAAATGATTGAAGGCTCAAGAGAAGATAAAACAGATCATAAATTACAGCTCCCGCATATTTCAAGCATCCTTAGGGTCACGTAATGAGCTACTTTAGCTCTTCGACTCCCACCATATTGTGTAGGTGACATTGTGTTTCTAGCTTTCTGACACCTCTCTGGAGTCCAGGTCAAAAAAGCTCAAGAATACCAAGTGACCATAAAACAGGCAGAACTCAGAAGCTTTGTAAGTACCCTTTTCTTTCTTCTTTTATTACCAACCAAATTACAATGAATACCCTGAGAAACTTGCACCAAATTTAGCCTGTGACTTGAATCTTTTTTTAGCACATTCATTTATGCATTTATACTTTAGGAAACAATTCAATAAATAAATCTCTCTTAAGAGAGAATTCCAAATTCTAAAACTAAGTTGCTTTGAGCTGACTATTATCTTGCTCTTTCTTAGAAAAAATATTTACTGCTAGAAGAGAAAAGTCCTAAGAGGCATGGAGGTAATTGCTTGCTGTTTTAGATGAACTCAGCACATTTCAAAATAGGAGTATTAGTACCATACATCTTGCAAAAGAGGAAATTTAAATTTGGATCCAATGTCTGCCACAGATGGAGGGAGAAAGGCAAAACCATTTTACATTTTGTGTTTGGAATTTAAAAGTTTTGCTGCCCTGGGAAAGTATTTCTATTGTAGTTCTAACAAATATTACACAGTCATGCCTACCCATTCAATCCACTGGTACTGGGGTCAAAAGTATGATTATGATATTAGTTATATTTACCTTGAAAGATTTTTATATTATTTTAAATTTTATTTTGGGATAGAGTTTCACTAGGTTGTACAGAATGGCCTCAAATTCCCCAACTCAGGCAATCTCCCTGCCTCAGCCTCTCTACTAGGTAGGATTTTAATGTTCCCATTAAATGTAATTACTGTATTTTACTTTCAATTAATAGAATTCCCACCAGCACAATTTCTTTGTCATTACCACTTTGGAAGCCTACCCTAGAACTGTGGATGTCCTTTTATGATGAGCCATTGAGCTTGCTGTCCAACAGTAACAGTATGGTTTGTGCCATAATAATTTTGCAAACTTGCACTTTCTGTAGCTGATGATTAACCCTCACAGGCTGCCTGAAGGACCCTCTGAGAAGTCACTACTAATGCTGTCCCATGTGAAATCCCTGTTCTATCATGTGGCACACTGTTGAACTCTCCCAAAGCTGCCACATTCAGGTAAGAAACCTGCTGGATTCCATATTGTGCTACTAGATCATAAATCTCCGTAAATCACTGTTAGGAATTATCTCTTAGATTTCTAAACACCTATCCTCATTTTCACTGTTTGCCAAATTCATGGTAGTAGAATTTTCCTTTATGATCATTGGCTGTAGTGTCAACTAAGCAAAAACAAAAAAATCTCTAAAAACAATAAAGGAAATTGGGGTTGTATTCACTCACTAATCAAAAAGGTATGGAATTATGTAAAACAACAACATTGCTTTATATGTTCTGAAAATAACATGCAGTAAAATAAAGAAATGACATGAGAATGTTATTACATATTTGTAGTCCTAAGGATTGTGAAAGTGAAGGAGAAAGTGCTTAGCCACAATGTCAGAGCTGTGATGAAAGGTTCATTCTGAAGCGTGAGGTCAAATTGTAGCTCCAGTTTGTGTTGTACAGCTGCTAACACTGGTGTTCTTTGAACTTCTGATTTCTTATTTAAAAATAGTTATAATCAAAGAGTCCAAAACTTTGTATAGTCAGATGATTTACTATTAAAACTTTAATGGTTGAAATTATGAATATGATGGATTTGTACTGGTTATATGCACAGGCCACTGCAAAAACTGAAAGGCAGTCTGTTGTTGACTACTTTGTGATGGTTTTCTTGTGATTTTAATCCTCTTTCTATGATTCCGAGCACATCCTGGAATATGTCTGGATCTGGATGTGGTATTTTCCTCTATCCTTCAAAATAGTCAAATGTAAGGTATAGTCCATATAGACAATTTTTGAAATGCCTATAGAATTCCACCGATTTATTTATGTATTCCCTTGCTCTGCAGCTTTCCTAGCTGGTGTCATAGCTGACAGTTTTGGAGACAATACAACATACACTCTGCCTTGTTTCCTAGGGACTTTTGTTTATCCTATAAGCCATGTAGGACATGGCGTTCATATCACTGCAATCTCTGGAGATGCAACTTTCCTTCTCTGTTCAGAAATTACTGCCAGTTCCTCTGTGTTCATTTTAAATCAGCTCCTTCTATATGTTTTTCTTTAAGTATTTACTTTCCCTGTGCATTTTTCCTCCTTTTTTCATTAGGCTGCATTACCTGGTATTTCTTCAAATCCTTAGCCCCGATCAGGCAAACGACCTCTCTTGGGTTCCCTTCCTGCAGCTGAATGGGAAAATGAACACCCCAAGGAGCGTCTCCTGGTCCTGCAGCACTGCTAGAGCTGTTTCTAGTGTTTCTACCCTTGGGTTTTATCTTTTCAAATAAATTAAATGAGGCTTTTGGTAGACATAGGACCCTCACTGCTCAGTGATTCAGTTGGGAAACTACCCTGCAATTGAAAATCAAACCAGGTGAAATAAGAGTGATCTTTTTTTGTTTGTTTAATAGCTTCTCAAGAGACATGATTAGTAAAAGCTGTTATGATACAGAGTAGAAAGAATATAAGAGAATAAATAGGTATAAAAATGCTACCTTTTCCTAAAGAGCTTCAAATGCATCTGTAACAAATTCACTATGTAGCTGCTGGTTTAGGATTATTTCAGAGTGACTTATATCAATTTCTCTAACAAATTGGAAATTTCTCAAGGAGACCTTAGTCTATTTCTAGGAGCTAAAAATTGTAGCTTGGAAAACCTTTTATACCTTACACTTTCATTATTTATCTTGGTTGCTTTTTCTCAGATATGAAATATATTAAAAGTTGTGCTCTTCATAACTAACTAATGCTTCTGTAATAGATTTGAATATTAAGGGAATTAACATTTTAATTGGTGATTTTCTTTTCAATTGTATGACTAATTTCATGACCTTGAAAATTTACAGTCGAAGTAAGTATTTAATTGACAGCAAAATGATATTATTATTTATATTTTATAACTTCAGGTGAATCACATCATTACTCTGATGACTAACATGCTCACACTATTTCAAATAATTATTTCTGATATATACCACCGATATAACTTTTCAGTCTTTCAAAATCAGTGAGTAAAAGAACTTTTGAAAAAGTTACTGTTTATTCCTTACTTCTTGTGCAGAGTTGTATTATAATTTTGATAGTCTCCTTCTTCCCCAACATTCATACTAGATGGTATTAGTTTGTTATAAATAATCTCTACAAGTAGCCTGGGTGCATGGGTGGGGTCATTCTGACTTTATGTATAGAGAAAAGGGAACATTTTTCTGGTAGTGGGTAGATTCATGAGAAAATTAATTGTTCCATGTTGGAGTCCAGTTCTGCTTCCTTTTTATATATAATTTTTACACTTTATTCTGTAGGCAATCAAGAATAAGAATACTAAATATGCAGAAAAATATAATACATTAATGGTCATTATAATGCAGGAATTGTTCAATACAAATAGTGTAACAAAAGTCCCAGAAGTCATACGTTGCCAAAACAAGAAATTAATTTGGAAAATTATAGAATGTTCTTGTCAAGAAAATTAAAGGATTCAAGCAGGCAAATCCATTCACTGGGCAACTGAGGGCGACATTAGGTGGAAGCAGGGAAGTGGGGCAAAGGCAATGTTCTCAGATTCCTTGGTTGGCGCCTTTGAGTGCAAATGAGCCATCAATGAGTTCAGCCAAAGGAGCAAGTGCTCCTTTCAGTAGAGTAGACAGTTGTTACTATTGGCCTCTTCAGGTCTCATAAGTCATAAAAGTGTATTTGGCTAGTAGAAGTTTGGATGTACATCAACCGGACAATGTTTGAATAAATTATAGTTCATGGAGGACCATGCATCCTTAGACAAAAATTTTTTCTGTGTTAAAATTGCATGGGGAGAATTATGCAGAACTACATCACTTGGTCCAGGATTTTTTTTTTTGAAGGGCAAAGAATAAAATGAACTAGTTGGTGCTCATAATATTTTATGCATAGACTTATTTTCATAAAGAAATTTAAAAAGTACGGAGAGAGAAAAAGACAAAAGAAGATGTTGGAGAATACATTTTGGTCTTTGAAAACTGATTTTTCTTCATGAGAAAGGAAGAGAAACTGAAAAAAACATATTTGAATTGAATGTAGATGCATATTCAATTCTGAATTAATAATATTTACTTTCTTAAATTTTAATAAAAGTCAAGTGAAAATATGAAAAACCAATTTTCTTACTATTTTCTTAATTTCATTTTCATTCATTGTTTTATAATATTGAATCCTTCAATATCATTATATTAAACCTGTCAAATATTATTCTCTTTTGGAATTTTATGTTTTAATGCCTTCAACTTATCTCAATTATTAATGTTTTACAACTGAATTTGCTTTGGTATAAATTGAGAGACTTGTTTATTATTTGATTAAAAATTATCAAATATGTACACTCTGCATTCAGGTGACATTATTATAAATGTCTTTTCATAATAAACTCACTTTCAAACTTAAATCATACATCTCTCCTACTCATACCTTTTCAAATATATGCAATAGATTTAAACTTTTAAAGGATAGCCATCAAAATTCTAAAAATATATTACCTGAAGTCATTGTTTTAAAAGTATCAAAAATTATATATGCGATTTATATTGTCCTTTAAAAAACATTCACCTTAAAGTATGAGGACTGTATGTATGTGTATGTATGGGTGCCTAAATTCTTGACTTTATTAAGAATGGTTAAGAACTAAAGTAGAAAATTTAATTTTTCTCCATAAGGATGTATTTTCTGTACTCATGATTTCTTATTCAGAGGATTATTAATGAATCTGAAAGGGTTACAAAATTAAATCTAAAATGATTTTTTATCTTCTCTTCATGGACTTGTAATTTATATTTTATTATTCATTAAAATTAATAATAGTACATTTTAGACATTTGTTACACTTGGGTTAATATAATTATGTTAACAAATGCTACCCACCACACTCCTCCAGCTCCCATTACCTGATAAAAATTAACTGGTGTTTAAAAATGTGTGTGTGTGTGTGTGTGTGTGTGTGTGTGCAGGTGTGTAGTTAAAATTTTAATTTTCAGTCACAAAACCATGCATGATATGCTTTCCTTGTACTGAAAATATAATCAATTTTGCTAGTTCCTGTTCAGATGAATTAGTTCTTCATAAGTTTTGATGGGAATATCACTTAGTAGATTAATGTAACTTCAGGCCATTACACATAATGGTGGTCAAATTAATTCACTAAAACTTTGACCACATTCGGGAGAGTAAATGAAGGAAATATTAATTAACTTGGTTCTCTGCATTACATGCAGAATTTCACCATGAGTATAAATTATGGAAATTACCTCTTTTCCAAATAGTAGCAAGTATACTGTATAGATTAACTCTTGTAAATTCCATAAGTATTATGAATTGTATTATACTCCAATTTAGTTATCAAATGGTTACAACAAATTGAACAATAATGAACCTTACAACTTAGAAAAGTATGGTTTGATAAATTCAACAATGAAAGCAGTATAATGGAAACTATGAGAAAGAAAAGTGTTGCAAAACTATTAAGTAAAATATCTCAATAAAATAGATTAGTATTATAAATATAATTACTTTAGTCTATTCAAATGTCAGAAGATATTATGAGATGAATCAAACATACAAGACAAACTGTTTTAAATTATATTTAGAACATACATATACAAGTATTGACAGCTTTTCCTATCTCTGGTTAATGAACTTTACTTCAGACATTGCTATATGTTACAGCCTAAAGCAATGAAAAGCACAACAAAATAAAATTGAAACATTCTCTATTTTCAAACCAGATTTGACATGTTTCTTCAAAATTTGGACCACCTGATACATTTTCAAAAAGTGTAATAAATAGATAAACCTCAAAACTTGAATAAATTTTATGAAAGAAAACTCATAAAAAATGTGTGTGCCTGAAGCTCTTAACAAATATCCATCAGAAAGTCAGAGCTTTTTAATGCTCTGAAGAAAGCCTGTCACATTTTGATTTCTACATTTCCTGTTGCTTATTTAGTTTAAAAATAGACTTCCTTTATGTAACATTCCTGTTCCATCACCATCCTCTTCTTCACTATTTACCCATCCATCCATCTATCCATCCATTTGTCCATCCATCTGTCCCTCCATTTATTTATTCATTTATAATGGGGTATATCCCAAAATATTACTCTCTCCTATTTTCAAACATTGTTATAAATGTAATTCAATTTGAATTATTTCTAGATGTTATGGTTGACTTCATAAAAATATAAGCATAAAAGACATAAATACTGATATTTTGGCATATAAATAAGCTTGTGAAAATAAAAAATAAACTGTCAACTGTGTAGGCAATTAGGAAACAATATATTCTCTTTAAAAAAGACAGTAAAAGAATGCTCTTATTATGACTTCAGCCCCTCTAACGACTGGATGGAGTGTTTGTGGTTTGGGAGACTTGAAAAGAAAGAGATGGATCATGACTTAAATGAAGTGAAGATCGGCAGATCTTGTTTCCCAGGTGAGGAAAGAAATGATGAATGGAAACATGCAGAGACTGCTGAGCAAAATGCAGCCAGCCTCAGAGGGCCAAACAAAAGTATGGCTATGTGTGTGTTCTGACGTCTAACACTCTTCACAAAATGCCTCTTTCCTGTGCTGATGTATTTTAACTTTTCTTTTGGTGTGAAGATCTTCTACCAAGAATTTCTAGTATGTCATATCTCTTGTGGATCATTCACTATACAAAGGGAAAACAAAATAAAATGACAACAAAATACTCCTATTTCCAGAGCTTGGTTAAGGTAACTTAAATCACATTGTTTATACTTGTTCATACACCCACCCTGCTATACTTCTATACAGACACCAATAACATTTGTAGTTTCATTACCTTATGAAAATATTTTAACCAAGGAAGACCTGGGTTAAGAGAGAAGGCATAGATCACATCTCTTCATCACTGAAACATACTCTTGATGCTCTTTCAATAAGTATCTTTTGATCAAATTCATATTCAAACCTGGAAGGAACCAGTTACACCAATCTAAGGGTAAAGCCCTCAGTCTTAGAGTTAGAACTGAAATGTGGCAAGTGTTTCGAGTGACCCTGAAATTAGCACCATCCCTGCTCAAACTTCAGGTGGCACTATAATCCCAGCCTAAATCTTGATTGAAGCCTTGTTAGAACCTTACCAAATGACCCACAAAACAATGTCTAAATCTTGTTTCACAAATGCTGTGAGATAATACGTGTGTTGTTTAAGCTGTTAACTCTGTGGTAATACATATCTACTATGGTAATAGAAACTTCAATTTCTGTTTTTTTCATTAATTAATAGTGGCCTTTAGCACAATCATTTATGAAATGTCTCCATTATCATTTAAAATGCTTAGAAGATATTGAAAGAGATACCTCGTATTCATTTACAGAAAACTATCACACAGTGCAAAACTTTTGATTAGCTTCTACATAGAATTTTTCTTAAACATAAATTTTAATCACAACATAATTGAAAACCATGTATACTTAGGGTTCATAGTTCTATGCTATTTTAAGTAATGCTGTAGTTTTAATATGGTTTGTTCTTCCTTGAAATTGAGGTTGAAATTTGATTGCAATTGTGACAGTATCAGGTAGTGAAGCTTTGAAGAGATGATGAAGTCATTAAAGGAAAGTAATGTAACTCTGAGTCATTAAGACTGGGTTGATTCTTGGAGGAATGAGGATCTTCTTATTCTCATGGGACTGGAGTAGTTACTGGAAGAGTGGTTCATTATAAAGCAGGTCCACTGCCCAAGCTCTTCTCCACACACCTGCTTGCACTTCTATTCTTCCACTGTGTTATGCAAGATGAGGCTCTCAACAGATGTGACCAGCTAATCTGACTTTCATCTTCCAGAATATAAGCTAAATTAGCTTATTTCCTTTTGAAATTAATCTGTCTCAGGTGTTCTGTAACAGCAACATAAATGGACTAAGACTGGTATTCTCATAAATACAATAATTACATTGAATAAGTACACTGAATTAGAAAATTTGGCAAAAGTTGTAGGAATTCCTCATTATAGTACTGCACATCTGAACCATATCATTGAACCATAACGAGAATCAGAATGATCACTGCCCTCAAACAAAAAAAGTATTTTATGCTGATAATAATGATATAACACTTTCACAAAAATAGTAAAATGTTCATTATTTATAGAATAATGTTGTTTGTGGGAAAACAGGGCAGAGAAGACTGTAACTTGGTGTAAAAATGTCTACTGAGTTCGTGGAAAGGAGAACTGCTAGGGTGATTCATGGTCATCAGGAGGCACCAGGGTCTTGTTCCCATGTGTGGCCAGGCCTCCATGTGGTCTGAAATTCTGCAGGGGCCAGAGTAGACAGACACTTACATCAGCTTTCTTAGATTTTAGATAGAGGAGGAAGAGGGAGAGATTAGGCTGAAATGTTGATGTATGTCAAGGTGTCTCTTTATTATAGAGATAAGTTGTGCAATTTTTTTTTCACTTATCAACTCTGCTCTCTTCTTTGTATCTGCAGTTTCCTTGGGCTGATCTGGTGGTTTAAAATGGACACACCTATAAAACGTGGCTCCCCTCCAGCATTTTCTTCCAGTGGTGGTCTAAAAGATCCATAGGAAAAGTTAGAACACTCAGGTACTTGGGTCTATACTTTGGAAGTGGAACCTTGTCACTTCACATTATGTTAACAAAAATAAATCATACATAAAACATAGAGTTAAATGGTAAAAGAGACTCCTTTTCTTAATAGAAAACATTGCAAAATCAAATTGCAAAGGGTACAATGATGGGGAGTGGGATAATTGGAGCCATTTTGTAAACTTTACTGAATATCTTGAGAAAAAATAAACATTATTGTTTCACATTATGTTATACAAATTTCAGGACTTGGAATCCAACTAATATAAGAAGAAAATGTTACAGTTTACACTTCACATTCTTTCCCTCAATCCACAGGATAAGAATTGTACTCACCAAAAATTTGAGGGGCCATCAGTTTTCAATGGAAGTTTATTTTCAATCACTCTGATTACTTTTTTGAAAACTGTTATATAATAGCACCTAATGAACAATGGCTAAAGTCCTTCTAAATCAACATATTCAGAAACAATATCCATGGAAGATAATGCACAACAAGCCTCAAGGATAGTCAAATTTGTAGCACCTTAATTAATATAAGAGGTAGAAGTAGAGGGAGAATGATCCCAAGGAGCAGAATATCAACGCAATATATTTTGTCATCCATTTCATCAATTCAGAATCAGAAAATTTGGCTAAAGCTGTGTGAATTCCTCACCATAGGTGTAAACAGTTCATGTTAAAAGTGGAAGTTAGATTGGCTAAATCTAAACCCGTCCAACATTTATATTTAATAACAGTCCTCAGTGTAATACTAGAAATTAAATGTATGCCAAAGACAGACTTCACTGGATTTTCTGTGGAAATAGAATATTTTAAACTTATTTTATCAGGGAATAACTAATACAATACATATCATCAAGGAGCTTCTGAAAAGACACTTAACCATTAAGTAATGGATTGTTTTAAGGAAAGGAAAATATAATTTGAAATAAAAGAATCTTGAATATAATGATGATTAAAGAACTCTATTAAACAATAACATACTTAATAATAAATTAAGTGAAGATATTATTGTCTACTTGCAATTATATAAGCAGCTGAAATATCACTAAAACAAATGTAATTTATAAGGACTTGGTGCACTACAATGAAGAAATGAATAGCCCTCATTTACATCATGACTAACAAAATAGATACTATGTGTGTTTGTAACAAGGTAGAAACTAAAGTGGAATAAATATTATGTGCACTGTAATCAGCTAAATGATAAGGCTTTCACAGAAGTTAATTATATTATGAATTTATAGTACTGATCAAAATACATGCTTAAATGATAGTCTAAATACTTCTGAATCAAATTCTTTTAAAATCTATTATATTAACATGGGCCTAGTATATATATATATATTTTTTTTTTGGTACTGAGGATCGAACTCGGGACCTTGCCCTTGCGAGGCAGGTGCCAGAACCACTGAGCTAAATCCCTGGCCCTAGTATATTTTTAATTACATAAAGTTATTTGAAGCTTTCAATATAAACCTAAAAGAGTTCTTGAAAACAAATACATAATAAATATATAACAATGCAAAAATATTTGTACTATATATTAAAATATATTATTGTCATAAAAAATAGGATTTTATTGGAACAAAAAACAAGTCTGTTAGATCAACTTAATAACAGAACATGTCATAAGAGAGCATTTTGTTAAATATGAATGTAAGTGAATATATATATTTCTACACACATATATAGACCTAAACATACAAACACCTAGACTATAAGAAAAATTAAAAGGAATGCTATTTTTATGCTTTCTGTAAATAATTAATAATACGACATGTGATAATATATTTGTCTTAACTCTGTGTAAGTTATAGGTAAAGTTGATATTATCCTTTATATTTTTGTTTTGATTTTTATGTGAAAAAATAGGGCAATTATTTAACAACATTGTTATACAAACAATGAATTTTAAAAATAAGGAGCATTTTTAAAAAGTAATCATAATTGAACTATTCAATATAGTTGTGTTGATCGTCTGAGATATATAAGTAACAGAGAGCTAATGATTTGCCACTCACAGAGTTATGCTAGGAGACTTCCAAGGCTGGAGACCATCTCACATATTCTCTTCCTTTATGTTCATTCCCACATGTTTGTATCACTGAAAGGATGAAAATAACTACAATAAGAAAAAAAATTCTAGGAGAAAAAAGTTCTGAGAATTGAAATTAATCTCTAAAATGTCCATTATTAGTTTGTGAGGTAGAATACTTTCAGAATGACTCAAAGTGAAAGGTATTTTCATGATGATTCAAAAATTATTTTTTAATTTTACTTTTAATCCCTCATAATTACAATATAGTTTTCTAAAAGCTTCATGATAATATTACTTAATTGATCAGGTCACATATGCAGAGTGAGGAATTGTTTGTTCTGATTTATTAAGTGTATTCCTACGTTTCACAGAATATTCTGAAGTAACAGCTGAATAGATAGTAACAGCGAAAAGATAAGTATGAATACAATGAAGACATAAATACTTCTAAAGATTTTGTCAGTTTTCCTTTGGAGTTCATATTGTACTTTAATTACCTGCTTTAATTATAGCTATGATTATTTCTTTAACTTCATTATTGTCAAATAAATTATTATTTTTGTATACTAAAATTTTTCATGTGTTTGTGCAAAAAACTTAAAAAATGAAGGTTTCTTGTCTTGCCATATTTTTAACAAATCGATACTTTGATTTATTACTGTACATTTAACATTTTTAACTATACTGTATTTTCATAGTTAAGAACAAATCTTTCATTTAAAAGAGAAGTCAAATTGCACCTTCTATATATAAATATGCTCATAGAGGATGAAATCCACATTGGAGAGTTCTGCTTGTTGAACGTAGATGTGGCATTGCCTTTGAAAGCCAGATAGTGTTGCAGCTGTTCAGATGAGAATTGAAAAGCCCACTGGAGTTTCTTATCAGATTTGAATTTCTGTCTCAACCTTGAGTGTACATCTTTTCAATTATCTGTGCTAAGAATTTGGAAATCTACATCAAGGACTTCTTTCTGCTTATTGTTTCTGGGGAAAGTACATGTGTCAATGTTTGAATTGCAAGGTGAATCTCAAACTTTTCTTTTTTCAAGAAAGACCATTTATATGTGAAAGAATTAATTAAGACAAACAATGTATATGAGATTTTAGTGTTTCTCAAATACGTTCCAGAAAAATACATAATGAGTTACTCTTTTCAAAGAAAGTAGCTATCAGTGCTTGTTATTACTGAAAAACATGTTTTAAACAAATAGAATTGTGAAAATTTTTGAACTGATGATTTTTCAATTTTAAATAATTTTCCTTAAAATTGATTTAATAAAAATAATTGTTAATGTCTGATTAATTTCTTTGAGATCAACAGTGATATTTAAAAATGTGATGTCAATTTTGGAAGAAATCTGTAGGCTATTGAAGCAATATTTCCCAAAATGAAAATGAAAAATTATTCATGGGTAATAGATCCATTTAAAGAGGAAGATAGATATATTAATTTCACTATAATCAAGTATGACTACTTCAGGGGTATGTTTTCAGATTCTTCTTCTCCAGATTTAGCTGGACATAGATATATAATATCTATAATTATTTCAAGAGTTGCCAGGGACCAGGGATTTAGCTCAGTGGTTCTGCCGCCTGCCTTGCAAGCGTAAGGATCCGAGTTCAATCCCCGGTACCAAAAAAAGAAAAAAAAAAAGTTGCCAAATTTCTCATTCCCTTACTGAATTCATTTGCCATCCTCCAAACAAAACAATATTTTATAAAGGATTGAATAGAAGACATAAGAATGAAGCTATACTTGATTAAATCACATCTTAAATATATTTTTAAATTTGTAAGAAATATTACTAATCATAGGAGTGTTTAGCTACTGTCTGAAAGGAAAATTTAATGTATTATGTATAATGACTTAATTGGTATTTAAAATTATTTCATAATTTAATGTTTAAAATTTTTCTTATTTTAAATTTATAGTGTAATAGTATTTTACATGTATGTACCATATAAAAACACATTTTGAGAATATTTTTTCCTCCTCCTGAATTCAAATGAGTCAGAAAACTGAAAAAGTTTGAAAAATTCTTGTTTAGATAAACATTATATGAAAAAGTATTATCTGAAAAGGTCTAAAACGATAACAAATGACATAATCCAAGAATATAAAGAAATATTTTTGTTATATTGCTATTAATAACATAGATGGTATCCTGAAAAGGCCAATATAATTCATTCATAATGAAATAGAATGATTGTAAACACACACACACACCTTATAAAATGCTTCACAGATATGGTTAGTGAAAGTTCTATTTCATTCACACCTTAATTACATAGAATGTTCAGTCTTAAAATAACAAACCATATAACTAACTTTGAGTCACTTTAATATCTGACTTTGGACTAATATACCAACTAAAAGGAAAAAATGTAAACAATAAAGTAAATATTAATGTCTGTATTGTAGTTTCCACTGTAGATGATTAAAATATACTCATTAAAATAATAAAGAAAAATGTTATGCTTTTGGATTAGTTTGAATGTGGGACTAATCAACATCTACCAAAAGCAGGCTAGCCACGAATCACTTTTTAGGGAAGAAATAAAGCTCTGTAGAATGAGGGAAGATCACCTTTCCTTTAGCTGTCGTGCGGTCTCCAACTTGTTACTAACTTCAGACTCCTCACTGATGTTTTGATTCCCCATGCAATAGTGTAGCTAGGCCATGTTTGCCACAGAATGACTAATTTTTACATATTCCCTCCAGAACTCCAGCTCATTGCTGAAATCTCAGCTTTGGAAATTGCTGCAGCTTTTTCTGATGATAACGATATTTTGTAATCTCAGTTTTGGAGAATTGCAATTCAAGGAGCTAATTTTGATTGTGTCCCTCTGTTTGGTGATGACTTTGAGTATGGAAGAAGAAGATCTGAATGCTAGAAATGAGTACTTCATGATCATCCCTCTCCTATCTGCTTGTCCCTTCCCTTTCCTTGAGCCAAACTTGCCTATTTCTTGGGGTTTTTCTACAGAATGAAGCTTCCCCTAGATAGCTCTGTCAATTGTTCATGTCTATATAATTACCTAATGATTGGTAAACATCCCAGTTCCCCCAAAATTTCTAGATGTACCTATGTATTTTGTAATCATTGAGTAGACCTATTTTTATTAATTATTATTATGTGTGTGTGTGTGTGTGTGTGTGTGTGAGACAGGATCTCATTATGCAGTCCAGGCTGGTCTTGAACTCACTACTTAGCCTAGGGTGGCCTCAAACTTGTGGCAATCCTCCTGCAGTGACCTCTTGAATGCTGGGATTAGAGGCATATGCCACCACACCCAGAAGATCTATTGTTTTTAAAAGAAGAAGCAAAAGAATCCAGTTCCTTCTAAACACTAGATGATTTTTAAACTTGTTTTATTGTATATTTGTATGTGGTCTATGTTTAAAATATTAATTATTGTTGAATAAAAATAATTATTTAATATATATGTATAATATTCTTTAAACATATATGCTATATTTGTTTTTGTAGTTAGTGGTTGCTACTTGAACATTTGTTTTGTATTTTCATAGATGATTCCAAATGAAAAGTTTACTATACTATATGTACAAACAAATTACATATTGGTTTCATTTAAAAATTTTTACTCAAATTGTTGAAGAGCTAACACTAAAAATAATAGCTATTGTTAGCATAGCTTTCAGAAAAAACAATTCCATATTTTTTTAATTTAGCATTTCAAATATAAATTTGACACATAAAATCATGTATGTAGCATTGATATGTCATAAAATAAATAACAGAATAAATGTTCTGATTTAATTAAAATAACTACAATATTACCAGTATCATGAAATTTACTATTTTATAAATTATATTAATGGTTAATGTGGATTGTCAAAGTTTGACTAATATTAACATTTTGAATTAACATTCATAATTTATATTACCCTATATTGTTATTTTGTTTTACTATGCTTTTCCAGTAGCAATGATGTTTGGTTTCCCAGGTGAGTGTCAACAAGAGAAGCATCATTTGCCTTGAGAGTTTGGTAATACTTGGGCAAATATTAATACCATTTTAGTTTCTACTTTGTGAGAAGATTCCTAGGTACTGGTTCAATTTTTCATTATTATTCCATGAATTTTACTTCTTACATAATTTCTTTGAGTTTTTTGGAAAAATTTTTCTTTCTACCATGTAAGAGATAGGAGAAAAGACTATAGGTGATGATTAGAATGAAAACAAGTTTTTATCCGATATCCACCAGAACAGTTTTCAATTCTAACCTTGTCTTAATATATCATGTTGCAAGTATTGTAATTTGCAATTATGCTATAATAAAAACAAATGCATGAGATAATATTTATAGTCAATGGCAGTATATAATTATACTTTCTGGCAAGTAGACTCTAGAAACAATAAAGCATGTCTCTAGTTGTCTGCATTCAGAAAAGTGCTGAAATCATTAGTGATGTTTGCTCAAGCTCATTGAGGACATAATGTTTCTGAAGTGGAACATTAAGTACATTACTGGCTTTGACTTGAACAGTTTCTGTTACACTGATGGATATATGTAATTTTTGTGAACATAGTTGAAGTATTATTCTAAAAATCAGAAAACAAATCCTATAATTCTACATATCTCACCACCATATTTGCTACATAGGTAACATACATATATTTTTTGAATGAATGCATGGATAACTCTCATGAGAACTACTTTTCCACAAAAACATACTATATTGTTCGGTTATATAAAATTTGTTAATGTTTTTCAAGGGTGTTCTATCTATGTAAGTAAAGTGAGTTTATTTCACTGTTATTTAAATATGGCATTAAACCAACGCAGTTTTCTCAGTTTTCTCTAGTTAGAAGATTCGGAATCACATGCCTAGTGAACCAGTAGCTATATAAAATTAGAATTTGACTCTGCTCGGATAAATAAAATTTTAGGTTAATCCTTCAGACTAAAGTTTACTATTCAGATGTCTGAGCTTATTGATATACATAATTTTTAGTTATTTAAACAAAACTATTCTAGAGCTTTTTATGATCCAGGCTTTGGATTTCAGAGTTCAAAATTGGCTATTTAGGTAAATTTTTAAAGAAGTTCCAGGGTACTCACTATCCAGCACAAAATAAATCATAACATAAAATACAAATAGGATTGAAACCCTCAACGGGAATTCAGAACTGTCTTTTCAAAGAAATGCTAAATTCAGGAAGGATGAGTGTGGAGGGTAATGAAGACTTGCAATTGATTCTAATTGAGTTATAGTAGAAGAAGCCAATAAAATAACCTAAAATACACCCATGGTAAAAAAGATCTTCGGCTGTCTGTCAACAACTTGAATTTTTGATAATAATTTCTAAACCTGAAACAACAACAACAGAAACAAGAAAAGAACATTAAGGCCCTTTCTTGTGCCTTCATGGTAGCTTACCAGAAACTACCAACCCTAAAAATGATATTCATATGAGAAAGTACGAATGTACAACAAATATATGGTACATGTTTGAGAGTGGCAGAAAGAATAAATAGAAAGACAACTAATGAGGAAAACTAATGAGGAAAGGTTCTACAACTAATGAGGAAAGGTTCTCTTTAGTTTTAAGCAAGTAGAACTTAGATCTGCGAAGTGAACAAAGCTGTATTAATGCTAAGTATCATTTACCTGGTTATACTGTTTGGTTTCTATTCTAGTTCAGGGGAAAAGTTATAAATAGATAGCACCAGAGGGTATTTTTGGATTCTCTGTAGTTAAAATTAGTAACTACGGAACAGTGTTGAGTTTCCTGACCTACCGAACCAGGAAGATAGTGTTCTAAATGTCTCAAAATCACCTCATCATGCAAAAACAAATTCATATATTTGACATGTGTTTACTACACTATAAACTGCTTACACTAGATATTAAGCAAGAAATTAAGAGGCGGCCCTTTTTTTCTAGCCACA
>NW_004624873.1:4913263-4931360 GCF_000247695.1 Heterocephalus glaber
AAAATTACACCACATTCTGCATGAAAGAATTTCATTCTCAGAGTTCATTCTCAAGTTAGCACCTCAGTGTTTTGTTTTGTTTTGTTTTCGCCCTAAACAATGGCCTTTGGTATGGATTTAAGACCAAACACATAGTAACTCTTTTAGAGTTCTGTATCACAGAAACAGTGGGAGAACATTGCTGAGTCAGGGTCATTTGCACATCACAGTGACAATTTTGCTTTTAGCAGCGCTTGTTTGGAGAGCGTGTTATAGCAGCTCCTATGTTAGTAGATCATACACTGCCATAGTGTATACTGCCTGTTTAAACAAGGGGGCTGTCGGAAGCACAGCACAGAAAAGTCATCTCTGGAATAGGTAACAGTCACATCAGAATGAGTTATTGCACTTGCTGCATTCTAAGGCATTCATTTTAGTTGAATTACTATCAAATTACTTGTTCCACTTGTACTTTGCTATGAATGAGGGTCATTTTCTGTTACTGACAGATCAAGTGCTTAGTAGTCACAGAACTTGATCACCTGGATATTTTGCAAAACTTCCAGATCCTGTATAGTGATAGCATGATAATAACTGCAAGTATTCTGCATGCCTGAGTAAGATACACACAAGCACACACACACTCACACAACATACACCTTAGAAAAAGCAGCTCCCATTTAGTTGTAAGTTACTAAGAAGCGAATTTCCAGAAGAGTTTGTAAGATTTACTCAGTTGTCACAGCTGGTAAGTCAGTGCCCTGGACTGAAGTGGGGGACTGCGTAGAGCACACACAGTGGGCACCCCACACAGAGGCATATGTCCGACTCCAGTATTTTTACTCAAACTAACTATTTTCTCTACTATACATGTGATAGTATGGGTCTGTGGGGCATGTATAAAAATTTTTGTTTATTTTTAGGTATCAATAAAAGGAAAGGTGAGTGATTCAGACAAAATAGAATATTTTTATTTTTTGATGTCTATTTTCTTTTCCCCCTACATATCAAATGAGTGCACCAGGTGCTTTACAGCTGGTGTGGTAGCTCCTTAAAACTAAATTTTTTTTTTCATGAATCAGGCTATCAGGAAGGCTCTTCCTACAGAAGGGCAAAGAAATTCACAGGGGACAAATTAATGCACATTTTGAAACTGTTCTTCCTTTAAAAGAATCTGCTATGTAAATGTTTCTCAACCAATTTTTCATATGAAGTCAGATCTGCAATGCAGGGACATTGTATCTGAAAGAATTCTAGGAAATATATATTTTAAAGTCTGTTAATTTCCACATCAATATATGTTGGGAGAAATCAATTACAAATTACAGAAAATAATTGTTATTGATGGCCAAATAGCAATGCACCTAAAAATTTATGAGTTTGTATTATAGCTTAAAAGCGTATATGGATGTATAAACATAGACATGGATATGGAAATATATATATACATAGAAAAACTAAAGATTTTATATTTTTATTATATAAAAAATTAAAAACTTAGTAAAAGGATGTGATTTCCAATTTTGTCATGATTCTAAATAATGTGCCGAGATGAGGTTGCTTCATTTAAGAACTACAGAAATTTTCTGTTTCATTTAATGATTTAAGAATTTAAGATTTATTTCACAAAATTTAAGAATTCATTTCATAATCATGCCTTCTGGATGTTTATGTTCTTTTCCATTTTTATTATTCATTCCTCTCTTCTTGACTGATAATTGTTCAACTCTAAACATAAAACTGATAAATTTCAATTATTTAAGGACAAACATTTAATGCGGTTTTAATATTATAAACTTTAAAAATCATCACTTTAACCAAAATAATAAGCATATACTTCATCCTCTAAAACATCTTCAGGCTCTTTGAAATTGTTCCTACCTCTTCTCAGACTTCAGCATAGCCAAAAACTACTGATCTGTTCTCTTTTTCTTCAAAATTTAAAATAAATGAAATTATATATGACATCATCTTTTCCTTGCTTGGTTTCTTTTAGATAAAAGACTTTGAGACCTAACTCTGTTTTAAAGATGTTAATAATTCAGTTATTTTAACAGTTTAAATTTTTGTAGATGTACAATAATAAGGGTATACATTAATCTGTAGATAAATAGTTTGGGATTTGACTCTTGGGATGTTGTAATTAACAATGCTCTAAATTTGCAAGTTTTTCTGTGGATATGTTCAATACACTTGGTCATATTCAGTCATAATTAGCCCTAAATATTTTAAATTTGAATGCTGTTTTCAACATTATATTCCTAGTTCAACTTATGATTGTTCTGATTGATATTACATAGTACTATAATTTATTCTATGTTGTCCTTTTATATGCTAACATATATTCTGTAATTATGCAAACGTTATTCTTTTGTGTAAATTGCATTAAAATCACTATTCAGAAGATTATGTCACCAGCAACAGTTTTACTTTTCTGATGTGGATTCTTTTTATTTCTTTCTGCTGTTTAATATAATAGCAAGGACCTGGAGGAAAATGCATAAGGATTAGTGAGAGGGTACATCACTTTCAGGTTCCTGAATTTAGAGGAAAAGCATATAATCTTGCACCATTAAACATAATGTCATCATGTACAGTTTCTATACATACACTCTGTATTCATAGTTCACCGGGGTTCTATCTGTAATGGTTGAAGAATTTTTCCAGACTATTTTCTACATCTACGGAAATGAGCATACTCACTAAATAGATTTATTTCAAGAAATTGGCTTATATAGTTGTGAAGATAGCAAGAACATTTTTGTAGGACAAACTGGCAGCTTCAAATCTCAATCACAGGTTTTGGTACTGCAGTCTTGAGTCAGAATTTTTTTTCCTTAGGGAATATTCAGTTTTGCTCTTAAAACTTTTCAATGATTAGATAAGAACCACTCAGTTAATTGGAGATAATCTCCTTTATTTAAAAAATATATGGATGTTTAAGGCATTTACAAAACACCTTTAACACAACATCTAAATTAGTATTTTTAGGATATGTGGGCACTGTAATCTAGCTAAGTAGACAAATAGTCCTTGAAACCTGATTTACCAAAGCAATTTGAATATGAAATTCTGACTTTTATGTTAATACTACTTCAAAATTATTGTTCTATGAAGTAAAGTCCAAACTCCTTAGTTTGATTATTATGACACTGACAAAATTTCATTCTATATTCTTTGTTTTTTTTTAACAAGTCCTTTGTTCTGTGACTTTGTTAATTGCATTCTGTTTACCATAATGTCTCCACTCTCATTTTAGTCTGTTGAAATGCTGTCAAGCCAATGAATCACAGATTGATTTGTCTTTCTTTTTAATTGATGTAGTAATATTGTTCTACCCATTTGAAATGTAACTTGTGTTTATCTTACAGTTATTGAATATCTTTACACTTGTTTCTATTGAGTTGCAAAATTTATAGACTAGTATGTGCAATATATGTGTATTTCATCCATATAGAATACATGTTGCATTTTGTAGATATCCCCAAAATACTTATTTTATTAAAAGAATAGGACTTTACAGAATTATCTGGCAATACATTTTACTCTGGTAAACCAATGACTGAAATTTCAATATATTGCTTTAAAAATTGATTTCAAATAGGATAGAAATTTATTGCTTGTCTGATTTTTATTTTTTCATGAATTCGTAAAGAAACAGTGTGTTCCCAGGTTGCTTCCCATTGAAATAAAGCTATTGAAATGGGAGAAATCTTCTTCAAAGATGCAAGAGAAGCATTCCAATTTTACTCTGGTAAATACTAATTGACAGGTAATAATTGTTATTGCCAGGGAGTTTAAAATAATAATTTGAAATAAATTCATAGATCAATATTGTATTTACTTGGTATTATTTTTAAAAGTTCATTTAGTGTAAAAATATTCATTTTCATAATGTTCAGATTATCAAAAAGTGAATAAAATTCAAGGTGCATCCTAATCTCTTAAATACAGTCAGAGATATTAATTAATGTAGATATATACAGCTAACAAGAGAAGAAATATTCGGTATTTACACGTTTGTCCTACTTATTTCACTTAAGAATATGGCCTCAATATGCATCCATTTAGCTCTAAATGACTCTAGTTTTTCATTCTCTATGACTGAGTAGTACTCCATTTTATAAAGAACCACATCTTCTTTATCCAGTTTCAAGTTGATGGGCACTTAGGCTGTTTCCAAGCTTTAGCTATTACAAACTGTGCCACTATAAATATGGGTGCACATGAGAAACTGAAAGTGCAAATGAGGATTGAAAGGATCAATAATGAATAATTGATACTTTGAAATAGGAAATAGGAATAGGAAAAAGTCCAAAGGGGGAGGGGTAGTGGGA
Source organism: Heterocephalus glaber (assembly GCF_000247695.1). Next base: position 4,917,580 of record NW_004624873.1, read on the forward strand.
GGGGAAGGGGAAAGGAAAGAAGGGAAAGGAAAAATTATGAGAAAAGAAAAAAAACGGAAACGAAGTTTATGTAAATAGGGAAGGGTGGAGTTGGGTGAAGGGCCCACAGGTAATGGGGAAAAAAGTAAAAACCAAGATACATCATGTACAGGTACAAGCACCCAATGATAAATGTAAATGTATTGCATACCTAGAATATACCAATAAAAGAATTCAAGGAAAAAAATGAAGAAAAGAAATAAAAGAAACATGCCAAAAATCAAATATGGAGTCTGAAATTAAATGTATTTTATGAAATACTGCTAAAATGAAAAATATATGTCACTATTAGAAAGGTGGCAATACATGAATTGAGGAAGAAACTATATAGGGGTAAGTTATTGTACCTGGCAATAATTAATTTATTTTTGAGATTGAAGATATCAACAATTTTTGAGCAGTACATTTCATATATTACTAATAATGACTTCTAATTATACTACTGTAAATTTCTTTAAATAGTCAGATTTCTTGGAGTGGAGTTTTTATTACTAAATTTTATATTAACGTGTGCATGTATAAATCTTTAAAATTAAATTAAAAATAAGTGTTTCTTCTTGGGATTTGACTTGATTTGACTCTGGAAAGAATGAGAAGAAACATATAAACATAGATACACATACACACAAACAGAAACATACACATGGATGCACGCACATTGTGTTTTCACACAAACAGCCTCAATTTTCATCCAATTGGAGATTTTCATTGAATTAAATAAATTGTTAAACCTGATATTTTACATGCTATAATACCAATATACTGATATATGGGATTTAACTTGGTATGGTTTAAACTAGAAAAGTATGAATTACTGAAAAATTTAAAAGTGAAATAATGCATTCATCTGATTAAACAAAAAGAAGTGTAAAATGACATCTTCAAATGTAAGAAAAAATGTTATATGAAATGTAACAAAATTTTCTCTATAGAATAACTTGAAAAAAATAAGTAATATACCCATTAAAACATTTTACAGCTCTTCAAATATAAATAATGAAAACTTAATAAATGAATTAATTAATAAATATTCAATAAATAATTTGTTCAGGGCCAGGGATTTAGCTTAGTGGTTCTGGCACCTGCCTCAAAAGCACAAGGTCCTGAATTGGATCCCTGGTACCAAAAAAAAACCAAAAAACGATAATGAACTGAGGTACTACTTTATATGAAGGTTTATACTGCACTTTTCCATTTTCCTTTCTGTCATTTTCTCCTGTTGCTGCTTTGAGCTCTCTCCCTGGCTCCCTTTCACTGGAGTTCCAGAACTGAGGGTGAAGTTTGGAGATGGCAGAAAAAGCAGAAAATGATTGATAGTCCCTGATTCATGCTTTAGATTGAAAGAGCTATTTTTAAAGTCAAATGTAAAGTAACTCACAGTAGAATACACTCTTTAAGCATACAGTTTGAATTTCCACGAATTTACACAGTCATGTAACCATGATGATAGTCAAGCAATAGAATGTTCCCACCAGCCCAGCCTTCACAACTGATGATCTGGTTTCTATTGCGATTGTTCTGCTTTTTCCAGAATGCTACAGAAACGGGATCATGCAGCATATGTCCATTTCTGTATGGTTTGTTAAATAAGCATACTGCTTTTGGGATTCATTGATGTTGTGTGTTATAAGTAGATGATACCTGTTTGTTACTGAGTAGTATTCCATTTTATAGATGTACCACTGTTTATCCATTCATCACTGGATATTTGGATTGTTTATGTGTTTTTTGGCTCTTACAAATAAAGCTGCTATAAATGTTCACATTTAAAATAATAATAATAATAATAATAATAATAATAATTTGTTCATCTGCTAAATACAGAGAACCAGTCAAATCAAGAGTAGACCAGGGTGACATTTCTACTTGAAATGTTTGATTCTCTTTACATTAAATGTGATTTAAATAAGTTTTTAAGTACTAGTCAAGTTTTACAAGAGACCTGCAACCAGCAGGAGAGATAGACATTAGATAGATAGATAGACAGATAGATAGATGGATAGACTGATCAATTTATAATGAGAATATCCTTTTGATTCATGTGATCACGGAGACTCACAAATCTCATGACTTTCCATTTGCCAGATGGAGAAGTGGGAAGGACAGGGATATTACTACATATCTAAAGTCCAAGTACCATGAGTGGCAATATTTTACAGCAGGAAAGGATGTTTATCTCAGCTCAGGGAGAGAAAGAATTCAGTCTCCTTGCCTTTTGATGTTCTGTTCAAACCCTCAAAAGATTGAGTGGTGCCCACATGATGAGGACAGATCTTTTTGAAATAATTTATTCAAACCCTAATCACTTCTGTGACCACTCTCTCAGATATGTCTAGAAAACATGATAGCAGCTCTCAGGGCATTCCTTAACTCAGTCAAGTAGACATATGCAATTAATCATTACAAAAGATTTTGCTTTAAATGCTTGATCATTACAATCTCATTAGATATTGCAGGTTTTAGTTTACAGCATAAAGAAGTTATCATTATCTTAAAAAGTTAAATAATGAAACAATGAAGAGATCACTGCACAACTGAGTTTCTTTTGTTATCACATAGTTTTTATTAGTATTTTAAATTAATTGATGTAATTTTAAAAACTATATATTACCATGTAACTTCACTTTTTTAAACAAATAAAAAATATTTAAGTACAAGGTAGCTAAAATTCCAAACTCATAGTACAGAATTAAAAAGAATACAGATAGCTCATATTTAATACTTTTTCTACTTTTGTTGCATTTCTTGCTTGCTTAGTTTTGTTTGGAAAAAATTTCACCTAAATTATATATGTATAAACATTTACTGTTTAAAATTGAGTGTAGGAGTCTACTGTTAACATTTTGAACAATAAAAAAACATAAATATTCAATACATAATTCTGTGTTTTTGAAGGCAATACTCCTATGATTGTTTGATGTTTAAAAATATTTGAAAGATAATGAACTACATATGATGAGAAACAAAGACTTTTTCTGCTAGAGCTCCAGGCTGTTACTTTTGTTTTGTCATCTTTATATTTTTATTTAAAAACCACAAAAATATCACAAATTAAGGAAGAAATGTTTCTCAGAAACTTTATTTTTAGATTAATAGATTTCTCACCCCTTTTCATACACATTGTTTGACTTTGAACAATTATTTACTCAATTTTTTATCTTGATATTTATAAAATAAAACTAATAATACAAAGAATAATTATTCCTTCAAAATAATGAAACTGTTGTAAAAATAGGATAAAAGCATGCATGCATTTGAAACTTTAAATAAATTTACTTAAAATTTCAATCAAACTTAATTCCTAGCTTCTGCTATCTTTCAGGAGTTGTTTTAGGAAGGGAGAGGAGAGATAGTATAAGCAAGGAAATTGGAGTCAATGTTCTCTTCAGTGCAACAGTAAAATGAAGAAGAAAACTTAGGTGAGGAAATGCCGAGAGTACCATAAAAGTATATAAAGTGATTAGGGAAAGGACTATAAGAAGAAGGAAACATAATTTTTTTTAAGGAGCAATGAATCTCCTCCTATAAATCTTTATTTCTCTGTATTATTCTGAAAAGAGTTCCCCTCCATGCCCTTGTGTCGCCATTTCTATTCAAACTCATTTCCCCTTACAGAGACTGACTTCCACAAGGTTCCTTTTGCAACCTTCCTGTGAAAGAAGTATTGATTGAGTGATAAAGCAAATCCAGTTACATAGCTATGGTGATCTGATTTCACAAAAGAGTCTAGAGAAATAAATGTATCCTTAGAGTCAACCTCAGAACACTTAACAGTTTTGAAATCCTAAAGTGCAAACCAAAACAACATTTCCAGGGCCATGTTGTGGCTAAAAAGAGCATATATCAGAATAGTGCTGAGAGGCAGGAAAAGCAAAATGTTCAGCCCAGGAATAGTCCTGGCTGCAGAGTGACTGATGCTTTTCAAACTTTCTGTGATTTTTTTTTTCCTCTTTTAGGCACTAGGCATGGGATAGGATCCAAAATAATTTTAGAAGTGGTACTAGATCACAGTTTATTTTTTTTTCCTTTTTTCTTCTCTTCCATCCTTTACATCTGGTTTCTTTGTTTGGGTTTCTTAGGTAATTTCTAAGATATTATCAGCGCTATGTATAATGGCTCCAGCAGGGAGACTATTAAAATTTGATACTGTAGAGGACTGTGGAAACTGATCTAAGGAGACTAAAGAACCTGGTCTGAGAGGAATGCCAACATGGAGAAGGATAAGGGTGAAAAGTAACACAGTTTTGGGCTTTGGGATTTGGGACTGAGTAATAAAAGGAAATATCATAAAATTTTCTCAGTGTTGATAAATAGACTCCAAATAAGCATAATATCACATACGTAGTGCCAGACAAATTCTCACAGCACTTGTGCCAATAGCATCTGTCTCCTTAATGGTGGATCGGAGAAAAGAACAGGCAACAGTTGATGAGCCTGGAATACTACAAACACTCAAAATAACCCAGAAAAACAGTCATTTCAGTGGTATACTCAAGCCTGTGCTTATGACAATGAGATTCGGTGAGAACCATATTTCCTGTCCTTTCAGAGGACAATCAGAATCTCAGTGGATTTAATGCCATTGTCTTTCTTTTTGTCCCAAACATCTAAAAAGGATCCAAACCACCCACATTTAGTGGCCTTTTATTTTATTTTTACTTTTCAATTTCATCCATTTTCTTAACCCTTTGCAACAACCAGAGAGAGCAATTGTATTTCTGAGTGTTAGTTTCATGTCTATGTACCTCAAATGAAAAGTTTGTCCTAGCACCACTGGCTACATATGAATAATGTGTCTGCTCTGAGACTCCATTTACCCAAAGTAAAATATTTTGATAGATATAATCATGGCAATTTCAACTGTACTGCTATCAAAATGAAACTAACAATAATGAAATAAAACCACGAACAACACCAATGATGATGGTACAAAATACGTAGTAGTATGTAATATCATTTGAATTTTTACAACGCAAAATAGATGGTTCAAAGCAATCCTTCTGAAAACAAGTATTAAAACTAGACTGCGTATGTGTGTAAGTACAGCACTTGTGCACACAAGGAAATCCAGTTTGTGTATGTAGCTGTTCGCCCTTAAGTGTGAGAGTTTCTTACAGTTGGCATCAGCCCTGGCTTAGCCCACGCAAATCTTCAGAAAAATCAAAGAGAGATAAGATCACAAAACCACATAGAAGATCAAAATAGATTTCTTTCAAAGGATAAAAGTAAGTTTGCCAGTTGATTTCTCAACAGAAAAGACACTGGATTCAGAGGACACTAAAATATAACTTTTAATGTACTAAAACTATCAGTCTAAAATTCTACACCTGTTCAGAAAATCATTCAAAGATGGAGAGAATGTAAATAAATACTCAGACAACAAAATCAGAGAACTTTCAGTCTTTAGCCTCCTAATATTAACTTTTATGGATACTTATTAATACAAAAGAAAAATGATTTATTATGGAAGTTTTGAGGTTAAGCATGGAAAAGAGCAATAGAAAATATAAACATCACATTTCCAAAGGAATACTGCTGTCAAAACAGATTTGTGGACTAAAATATACAGTTACATGACAATAAAATATATACAGAAATATACACACAGACATATAGATGATAATAGATGGTAAAGAGACAAATATGATGGCAAATGAGAGCATGTGGTACAGAAAGATAGAATATAGAATTAAACCTCTGATATTAATTTATTTAGAATTTTGTGAAAACCATGTACACTTATTACAATTTATAATTAACCTCATTAAAACCAGTAAATAAATGTACAACTACAATACCATATGGAAGTGAAAAGGCATTTTAAAATTCCTAATGGAGTAAAAGAATTTAAGTTTTGTGGTACATACATGACAAATAAAAACCAAACATTGGGCCGGGGATTTAGCTCAGTGGTTCTGCCGCCTGCCTCGCAAGCTCAAGGACCCGAGTTTGATCCCTGGTACCAAAAAAAAAAAAAAAATCACTTTTGTATATCAGTAATGATATTTCATTCAATTTAATAAATTCTCTGATTAAATCAAATCCTTTCTAGTCATAAATAGTTTATGAGAAACCAATTTTACTGCAAGAAAATAGCAAAGTAATGGGATAGAAAAACATAGCAAATACGTGTTAAGTAGCCATGTAGATATGAATCAAAGCTTCTCATTATATACCATAAAATGTATAATTATTATGCGTCAATTAATAATAAAAATTGAAAAGGGTAATTCAACATTTGTAATATCTGATCAAGAAGACCAACTAGGGGAAGACAGGATTATGTCTTAATGACCAAATGTATTCCTTGGAAGCACAACATTTAGTTTTGCAGGTGAATGATCTTAATATAATTTTTTGAAAAATTAAAAAGCTAAAAAAGAGTATTTAAACCTATGCAATAAATATTCTCACACGTCTCTCAAAAATTCATAGGATAACCATATACTATATAGAATATTTACAGTGATTTTCGCTCAGCTATAAAATTAATCTCAACTAATTAAAATATTTAAAAACATAACAATAATTTCTAGGTGTAGTGGAAGTAAGATACAAAAAGGCATCAAAAATAAATTTTCATATGTCTGGGTCTTATATATAGTGCTTAAAAATAAAGAAAGTAAGTATTCACACTAGAAATGGAAAATACTTTGATTGGATGGTACTGATAGTCTCAGACCATGAGGCAAAAGTAAACTTAATTGTACAACATTGCAAAGGCTTTTTAATCTTGAAAGTGGATGTAATATTGTCAAAAATATTAGCAAACTCTATAAAATGAAAGATTAAATGGTAAAGTAGTCATGACAAATTTTATTTTAATCTAAGAAAACAGGTTTGCCTTGCTAAAAAATCAACGTATTCTCAAAATGTATTAAAAACAAATATCTTTATCTTAATTTAGGGAGATAATATTAAAATTTTTACCATCTATTTTTTATTTTTAGAAAGAAACCTAGAAAATTCCAACCCTAAGGAATCTTTTTTAAGCTGAGTTAAGGAGTTTATTTTTTCTGAAATTAGGAAAAAAGGAATGTTAATGATATATAAATTTTACCAGTAATATATTTTAACGTGTTAAAAACGTATTAGTTTCTGCAATGAGGAAAGAAAAATTCAAAGATACATGGACTGGCAAAAAGTGACATAACATAATTATCATTAACCTTAGACAAATGATTATAAACATGAAGTAAAAATGATACATAATCGAAATATAAAAATTAACATTCATAAGTGACTTTTAAAAGCCACACAATTCAACAGCAATGTACAAAAATCAATCCTTTCTAAATCATTAGAAAATAAATGAACTTTATTGTAAAAATAGCCAAGAGTAAATCTAATGACATATATGAAATATCTCTCTAGAGTAAATATTTGAGTGTCATGAGATATTAAAAGTAAAATATTTAAAAGTAAAATGCCCAAATTTAAAACTATTTTGTAATACAATGTAATTAATCCAGAACCCCAAAATGTTAAGGCCAAAGTTGTATTTGTTTTGTAGAAACACACTTGCTAATTCTAAAACTTACATGGTAAAGGGAAAAAAATCTTTGAGAAGTATAAAAGAAATTCAATAAATGTATATTTCTTTACTCAAAAGTAAAAGATATTATAAAATTTCAGTAAATTATTTACAACAATTGTACAATAGCAACCAAAGTACTATGTAAATAAATACTTGAATTTACAGACATTTCTATTATGCCACAAGTGGAATTGAAGGAAGTCTAAAAAGATATTCTTCCTCAAAAGTGACATTGTATTGATTGGATATGTGTATATCTATGGAGAAATACATAAAATTAGACTGTTACCTCAAAATAAAGTTATTGTAGATGAATTGTAGGTATAAATGGGAGAGGTAAATAAAAAGCTTCATGAAAATAATATTCAATAGTAGTTTCATAATTCTGAATACAAGGATGATTTAAGTAAGACAAAGAAACTATTAAGTATAAAAAAGAATGGTAAATCATACCTTAAAGAACTTTGGTTCATAAATAAATACTATTAATAAAGCATAATTATATATCTCATTTATATCACTATGAATGAATTGATACTCTAGTAATGAAATATAGAAGTAAAAATGGGTCAATGGTTTTGCACAAGTACATGCATTTCAAAGTTATACCGAGGAAATTAAATGTTAAAGAGTGCACTGCACTTTTCCCCATGTAGAGATTCAGAACAGGTACCACGGTCTCTTTCCTCACTGGTCTAGGAAATAGTTACTTTGTAAGCTTTTTTTTTGTTACCGGGGATCAAATTCGGGACCTTGTGCTTGCGGGCAGGTGGTGGAACCACTGAGCTAAACCCCCAGCCTTGGAAATGGTTACTTTGTAGCTGGGAGGAGCAGGTGTTGGAACAGAAAAAAGAACTTTAGTGTTGTTGTCATTGATCTGCTTTTTGATCAGTATGATGGCTAACCGTCTACTGACTGAGAGTGTTATCTAATTGATTCTACACTTACAGAGTATTATACTTTTTGTGTGTTATATAATTCAGTAAAAACTAAAATATCTAAAACTATACCTTGTTCTTTGGCTCTTATGTATATTAACTTATTTAATTCTTATCAAACAACGAAGTCTATATTATTATGCCTATTTTTAAATTATGATAATACAGAAAGACTATTTTAGTAGTTTAATAAGGAACTTGTATATTTTGGAAATTAATTTAGATATCTACATCTGAGTTCATATCATTAAACATATTTGCTATTATATTCACTTCATGCTTTGCATGTGTGAAATTGTTTTCAGCGTTGAGATGAAGCTGTATTTAATCTGCCTTTATGTTCGAGACTGAAATAGCTCTTTATAGGAGAAAATTTTTAGTCGTCCTTCTCTGTGCCATCCAGCATGATGAGTTCAGCACTTAGTCTTCAGACACAGTTACTTTTTTATCATAATGTCTCAATTATCATTGTCTTGAGGTGTAAATTTAAAAGTTCTTTCCACAGCCATTAGTCACACTTATCCTTGAATAATTATTAGTTTCCCATTTTAAAATTTTTGCAACACTGACTTTCCAATTTCAGTGAATGAATCCAAGCTGCAGAAATTTGTATTAGTCCGTCTTTCCCAGTAACTCAGTTTAGTGGAGAGAACATGCACAAGTAAACATAATGACTGTGTTATATTCAATAATTTGGTGGAGTGATTGTCCATGGAAAGTTTGGGGCTAAAAATTCATGTCAAACTCAGTCTTTCCCATTAGAAAGCATAAATGTATTGTGGTGATTTTTTTTTAATGTTTTTGGACTGAGTTAAATCCCCAGCTTATATTTTATGGTTCATTTATTTATTTGATTTTGAGACAAAGTCTTTCTAAATTCCCAAGCTGACCCCAGGCTGGACTCAGACTTGCAGCCCTCCTTCCTCAGCCTCCCACGGTGCTGGGATCATAGGCACGCCCCACCTTACCTGTCTAATTTTTGTACATGGTGTAGCACTATTGCTACATACCTGTGAAACTGCATCAGGAACTGTAACGTGTAGATTGACGAAACTGGTCTAAGGAATTTTAAAGAGAATTCTAAGCCTTAATATCATGGAAGTTCTGGGTTTATACTATCAAGATATCAAAGACTGCAGCATCAGCAAATTGACCCCAGTTGGAATATATATTACATTAATAAGGGTTGACTTGCAGGTTAACTTTTTCAAATGCTTTGATATTCTCAGAATCATAAAGCATCCATGCCTCAAATATTTGATTACGTTTTGCTCAGAACTTAATTGAAAATATAAAAAAGCAAGAATGATTAACACTATTAAAATTATGATTGTTGAAAAGAAAAAACAAAAAAGGACCTAACTCTCACAAGAATTCATTCTTAGCAGTTTATATTTTCTCCATGATTCTGAAAGGATATTTAATATGAGAATTATTTTCAAGGAAAATTATCTGTATACAAGAACAAGTTACTATGGACATCTGGATGAATTGGACATTGGGTCCACCTGCTTCTCCCTTTACTGATCTTCCATCTAATATATTGTACCAGTTCCTGCTACTGAAACCGAGTTTCTACATAACCCTGGCATAGCCAGTCACCGTTGCTTTTCTCTGATGACTCCTATTGAAGTATTTTTGTTTTATCCAAATCATGCTGTCCAAGCAGGCACCTTTTTTTTTTTTTTTTTTGGTACCGGGGATCAAACTCAGGACCTTGCTCTTGTGAGGCAGGCAGCGACACCACTGAGGTAAATCCCCAGGCCGAAGCCAGGTAACTTTTGCATCATCAGGATTCTCTTAAAAATGTGTAAAACTTTGTTTTATTTCTTCATAAGAAAATATACTGATGACTGGCTCCTACCTCCAAGTAGCTAAGCTGATTATGGGTCATAGAAAACAAATATTATTATTTAAAAAACGCTGTCTTCTTTTGGAGACATGAATGTTGAAACCTATGAACCATGTAACTTCAATTCTTAATTCTCTTAGAAGTTTTACTTTTTGTGAACCATGACAAATGTCTTTAGTAATGATTCCATTGATAAATATACCAGTGGGATACAGAGTGGTGCTCACATCTCTGATTACATTCATTAACTCTCAAATTTAACTGTTGAAAAGCTTACTTTTAAAATGGTGACTATTCATAGCCAACTAAGTCATTTTATGAAACTACAATGAGAAGCTTAAGACAAAATTGACAATAATTTCTTCCTTCTTAACTAAATTTATTTTTACATGCTTTGTACCAAATTATTCTATTTTGCTATATTTTCCTACCCCATATTTTTTTCTAGACAGATTTTTAAGATTAACTTTTACATTCAACAAAAGTGATACAATCACTGGTCTTTTTATTTAGGCTTTCTGATAATTTCCAAGACGAATAATAACACATATTATAAAGATAAGCACTTTTTTAGTCCCCAAATTTTAAACAGGTTTTTGCTATATTAGATTATATTTCACGCTCCCCTTCCATTTTTCAGATGAAAAGTACTTTTGTCAGAAATAATGAAATTGCCTTTAAATATAATTAAATCACTAAAATTTGACTATGACAGATTAATACAGTAATGTGTCAAAATGTTAACTAATATCTAAATTGATGTGAAAATATGAATAGAATATGTTAAATTCAATTATAACAACTAATATATAAACTATTTGGGGGGAGCAATACAAACTTGCAGATTTGAAATACTCAATTTTCAAATTTTTTGAAAAATTCACAGCTCATTTTCCTTAAGACACACTGTATAAATTTATTATACCAGTTTTATTAATTCAAATATGCTCAAGCAATGCACACTGCCAATTTGGAAATTTTAAGCATAGGAAGCAAAGGATAGTGAAATGTACTATATTTTGCTTGACAGAAAGAATAAATTAGGGAATTTGTTCTCCACTGATTGATTAGTAAGAGCTCTTCCATTCCCATCCTTAATGCCCCTGTATCACAGGTAGGGGCAGAACCCTCCACCAATCTGTCTCCTACAACAGGTTAAACTCTGCTCTGCAGCACTTCAGAATGAAGCCAGTAAGAAGAAATCAAGACAGAAATTCTGCCAAACTTATTAATCATTTTAATTACCTTTTTATTAAACATAGTTTACTTTAAATTTGAAACAATTATTAAAATAGGCCAAAGATAATTCCAATACTATGACCATTTCCCTGAAACCACTGGAAAGTAGGTTGCAAACAAAAAGACTCATTGCCTAGTTAAATTTGTAATTTTTATAAACAAACACTCTATTATACATGATTGCAATACAACCACAAATACCAAAAACTCAATGTCGACACATTTCTACTATCAGAGATTTTTCCAGTTTTACTCTTTGACCCAGTAATGTTCTCAGTGGTGCATTTCATGTAACTAACGTGTTACTTTTTGTTCTTTCATGGTAGAACATTTTTCCCCTTTGAATTTGACTTACATACATGATCTTGGCACTTTTATGATTATGGTAGGTGTTGCTGTTAAGTGTGCCTCGATTTAGGTTTGTCTTTTCCCTTCTCATCCTTAGGTTGAAAGTGTGGTTCTTCAGTCAGAGTATCATGAAGATCCTTTTCTCCCTTGCCGCTGTCAGATGATGAACATTTTTGATTAATTCTCATAATATTCACATTTATCACTTGATGAAGGTGTGATTATCAAGTCTTGTATTGTGAAGAGCATCTCTATTAATTGATTATACTCATGTATTTGAAGGGGTACATCCAAACTATATTCCATCAATTTCCTAGTAAATCTTCAATTAATACATACATTTATTTTTAACAATATTAATTCATGCATGTCTCTTTTATTCAGTGGCTTAACGCCCATTTTTGCCATTAATTATTGTACAAATTGACAGTCATCTGGTTGATCAAGATAGCCCCATTTTTATTTAAGTATTTTCATACTTGTTGGCAAAATACATATCAGGGTTATTTTTAAATTTTCCTGTTCCAAGTTTAGAATCAGCTATTTCTACAGTCATGTTTCCTTTCAATGGAGAATGGTTCATGGGAGCTGAGCCTACTCATTTCTATCAGTGTGGTGTGTCTTCATGAGGGTGGACTTTCTTTGTATATATGTATGTATTTATATAGATATAGATATATAGATATGAGCATGTCTATCATGTAAGTACATGACATACTTATAAATGTAAATTTAGTTAATAAATATGTCCCTATCAAATTGGACAAATTGTACATTAAATCAATGTAGAAGTCAACATGGATATAAACATATCTATCTCTGTATATAACATATGTATTTATAATAGATAAATAAAATAAAGATGTGGCTGTCATATTTTGCATCATCCTAGATATTTTTATATTCATATTGATTTCTACTTACAGTGATATTGATTTCAGTTATAATATGTCAAATTTCAAATTCTTTATGCTTTTTTTTTTTACTCCAATTCCATATTTGTAACCCATTCTCTGTCACTTAGAAGCCTGGTTCTTGGTTCAATTTTGTTTGTTTCATCTTATTGACTTAATTGATCAATTCATGTCTGTGTAATGAACCTCTCATTTCTACTACTTTCTAATGTAGATTTCTCTTCACCACGATTATATATTCTGATATTCTGTTAAATTTTTTCTGCTCTTTAATTACATACAAAACAGATAAAAAATCAATCCAACATGTGTAACTATTCAAAATCTTGCACCATTCCTATTATTCAAAGTTGACTCGGTGTATCTTTAACAGAAAACTAAAAGGACTCATATGACATGACAAAAATAGAACAAATGTTTTCTGAACTGACAATAACACTGGGAATTTTATAATTCAGGTATATTTTTCAGAGGTTTGGAAATTTCTTATAATCTACTTTTTAATTTTTAGCATCTCACAGTCCTCCATTTGTAGTCTTTTAAAACTGTTCAGCTACTTTGTTCACTCACTTATTCACAAATGCTTACTGAACATAAATTTGACACTGGAGTGGCCAAATGAATGGCGTTCTTCAATATCCCATTGCTCTTGCGTATTTTCTTACAGTGGTGAAAAAAGGACACAAGGAAATTATATTTGAATTTTAACATTTTATACTATGCGTTACAACAAAAAATTTTCTGAGCAAGAGACTAAGGAGACCACATCTGAATATATTTATACAGAGAAAACTTCCCTAATGCACTGATGCTAGAGCAAGGGTTTCCAGGGTTCAGAAAGTAGAAGAGGGATTAAAGATAACAGGAAAAATGTATTTGAGCAGGAACTAATAGAAATAGGCAAATTTGGCTTC
>NW_004624873.1:4945445-4964416 GCF_000247695.1 Heterocephalus glaber
AAACACAGCCTAGAAAATGACAATTTGTGGTAGCAATTTATCTATCACCTTTAATTGTGTGAACTGGATCAGAGTCAAGGACCAACCCAAAATATGTTTGTAGTAAATAAACCCTTCAATATAGCAAATTTACCGTTGGGGATAAGGATTTAGGAGGAGTTGGGGAGTCAGGGATAGAGAGATAGAAGAGAGGAAAATGTTAGAAGTGAGGCTAGAGGACACAGGATGATCTCACAAATTTTGGGAGACTGTTGAAGACAAGAGGAAAAGACAGAGTGAAGGAACATAGACAAGAGCAGAACAAGCTAACAGCCATAGGGGAGCTAGAAACTGTATTCACTTTCTTATAAAAATAGTGACAGTTGAAAGAAGGGAAGAGAGAAAAACAGTCGAAAACAGGACAGGAACAGGAACAAAGAGGGAGAGAAATGCAGAACAAGAAGGGAGAGAGAGAGAAAAAGAAAAGAAAAAAGAATATATATATATTTTAAGGGTCTCCTTCAGGGTATGTCTCTGTTGTCCTGGTAGACAATGTCGGAAGCAGTGTACAGGTCTAAGTCCATTAGTCTCAGTAAGCCAGCTGTAGTTCATTGAGATTCAGGCTGATTTCTGGCTCCAAGGTCCAAGTTAAGGTTCCTAACCTCTTGCAGGATTGAACTCTGCGAGGTTCTATTGTTGTTCCCACTGACTTACCAACCACAGTGGTCCAGTGTATCTTTATTGCAGAGATTTTCTTCACTTTCCCAGTAGGCGTCAATTTTCATGGAGGAGCCTCAGAGAGGCCCTCTTTCTGTTGTTTACTTCTGCTCTATCTTCTGGGGCTCATAACCATGGCCTTTATGCCCCCAGGCACCTCTTCAGTGTGGATTCAGATACGAGGAGGCCTGCAGCAAGCTCTGGGGGATGGCCCACCCAGGGAGCTCAGGGCCACTGGCATTCTTGCATGGGAGGTTCAGGGGGGTGAGGTGCTCAAAATGCATTCATTTTGAAGGATAACATGAAACCAATAAGGTAAGGTAGAGAACTGATAATGATCACTGTGTGAGATGAATCCTATAAAACACTGATAGCTATTTCCAGATACTTTCAGTTGTCAGCTTTGTCAATAACACATGTTGCATCACACAAAATCCACTCTGGTTTTATCCATAGTGTTTCTTTATGACATAGAAGCTGGAAAGAGAAGGGAAATTAAACTATTTCCAATATTTTCAAAACTAATTTTTTCTGAGTAGACACAGGATAACCATAGATATAGAATTGGGAGATATGAGATGACATTGTTTTGGAAAGAGCCTATCTCTTTACAAGTAGATAGGAGAAATGTGCTTTTCCCGGGGTCTCTCTAGCAAGTCTCTGGTGCACGGCCCACACATCTGTGGAAGTCAAAAGATGGGCAGTGAAAGGATAAACTAATTTTTTGTGACTAGTTGACTGAAATTTGTTTTTCCTTCTATATTTGATATATTCTGAAAAGTAATAACTGTAACAAATTCCTGTGTGATTAAACTGGGCAGAGTATATTATGTGTCTGGAAAAGATAAATCAGTTTTAATTTTAATCAGAGATAATTTTAAAAGCTGTAATGCTGCAATTCTGCAATAGCTGCAATGTCTGGAGATGCTCTCTCTTGCTTTGTGATTCTAACTGTGGCTAGTAGAATCAAGTATTTCTATTTTTAATTTCTTAATCTGACATTTATTAATGAATGTTCTACTAACCTCAATAATTTTTAAATTCTTTGGTTTCAAAATCTTACTAACAATATTAATAAATTGGGTACTGTAAGAAATAAGATAAAATTTTTGCAGCAAATCACTTACCAAATATACTTTTTATTATATCATAATTATTGTTATGTATGATTGGGGGAAGATAAATGCATTAATTAAGAATTGAAAGAAAAAGATCCCCCAAGATAAAGATTGCACAGAATTTAGTGCAATAAAATATTATAATTTGTCTTACATGGTTGTCTTATACATTAATAAATTTTAGATAATTATACATTAACTGGAGTTACATAATACTGATTTATATATTAATATTAACCATGTAGTGAATAATAGTTTCTATAAATGATATGAAGAACACATGTTTCTTTCCCAGAATTCCTTTGTCCACAAGAGAATTTGAATCAATTAAGTAAAATACAGGAGCATTAGTATCCTAAGTATTAAAAGTAAGTGATTCCTCTGGCATGGAACATTTATGAAGTATTATACTATTTCTGTTTCATCATTAAAATTTTTCAATGAAGTAAAAATTAAATTAAGAATGTACAACAGATTTGAGGGCATAAAATGTGTGACTATAATTATACAAGAAAAGTTAAAAAAAATTCTGTGTTTTGGTACTTGAGTGGACACAATTATGTTCAAACTCTGTATGAACTATGTAAATCTAATTCTTTACTGTTATTTTTTTGACAATGTTACACCTTTTTGTAGTGTATATAATAATGGTCAGTGAGGCTAATTAAAAAAGAGGACAAAAGGAATAAAATAGTTACAGGAAAAAACAGATAAGCCTCAGTGACAAAGAGTTTAGATACATAGAATAACTTTTAAGAGGCATTTTTATATGTTCATAATTAAAATTGAGTAAATACAAATGTGTGGTTAAATGGGACACCATTAATTTTTTTTTTTAATTTAACTGAAAGTTGAATATAATGGAATAGAGAATAGTAATCGAGGAAACCCAAATAGTCTTTTAGTTCTGCTGCCTTATGATTTGCCTACTCTGTGCCTTGTATTATCAGTTTTTAGTCTCAGCTTCTCTATTTAGAGTGACACAGTAATGAATGAGTGGAAGCAAAATAGAAACCTAAGAGGTAATGGGAGTTCAGAGAGGTTGCCCATGGAAGGTAGACTGGAGTAAGTCAGACTAAAATAAGGAGGCATTACACTAACACTGGGGAAAGATATTAACATATCCTTGGTTGGGTTGTCAAGACTAGGGTCTGGGCAAGGAAATCCTATGTAGTTTTCTTTTGTTTAATCATATTGATTAGTCAAGGGCTAGTGGCCCCAACTAAATTGCCAATTGTAGTCTTGAAAAAGATTCATTCTAGCATAGAAATAGATTACCTGTCTGAAAATTCCCAGTATGTGTTTTGTGTGCAAAAGCTATGCCATTTTATAAAAATGTTTTTACTTTATACATTGTGAAATAAGAAAATACCCTTGTAATGACAGTCAAAATTTCATATTTCTATTTCCATTCACATTGATAAACCATTATCAACCTGAGGAAAAAAACTTTAAATACTTTCTGGGAGCCTATTAGCCTCATGAGGATATTAGATAAATTAGAATTGATAGTACAAGTTAAAGTTTCCAATATTTAATTAAATTTACCATATAAAACCATCATATAGTGTATAATTCCACCTAATTTTTTAAAGTCTCAAAATCTTGCATATTATTTTTCACCCTGTTCATGTGCACAAAACTATAACTATGTATTTATTTTTTGCATCAGTGGAAAAATAAGTAAACATGCTTTCATATTTACTTAAAATACCTAATGTTGACATATCTAGAAGTGTATAAACTAAAATTAAGTTTTATAATTGCAAAGAACTGTCAATATCAGCTCCTTACTTTGCCACATATTCAAATACCTTAGGTGCTTCTCTAAGGAAAAGTTATTATTTA
Organism: Heterocephalus glaber; assembly: GCF_000247695.1. The sequence goes on from NW_004624873.1 coordinate 4,949,108, forward strand.
ATAAATATGCACTGCACTCATAAGTATATGAACAAAGACTTAAAATTAATTTCTTGGCTATTTTTTTCCTTTCATAATTGTAACAATGTGGAGTCCCATGTTTATTATTCTTAGAAAAAACTACTTGAAAATGCTTTAGGTAATTGACCTACAATGATGATAATTTTCTCCTTGCCTCAGAAAATTACTTTAAAGTCCCTCCTTAATCTTAGGGGAACGATTCACCTTGTCATTTCATTTGTTTTTGATTTCTCATTTTAATTAGTCTCAATTTAATTACAATTGATTGAGTTGAAATATAAAACAAGAAACTACCTGCGTGAATAGGAAAATCTCATTACTCAATAGGTATCAACTTACACTTTAGAGAAAAATATCAAAATAACTCCTTCACCTGTGCTTGTGATTAATTTTCAAGTTTATTTTCTAGAGCACAAGAAAATATGAACTTGTTAATAAGAATAATAAAACCATTACTGGCATATAAGTCATTTTATATTTGTTTTGCTAAAACAATATACAATCCACAGGTGATTCTGATAGATGATCAAGACTGAGAACTAAAACTTTTATACTTTTTTCACTATCATTATTTCTCTCCCATTTCATTACTTAGTCTAAATATATATATATATGCACCTTTTAGGGGAGATATAACTGCAATTAGACATTTTAGAAAATTACGTTCAATCTGTTTTTTCTTTTCCCAATTGATTATCAGAATAGCTGTCATTTATCCTCATTCTTTGTTCATCTACTTTCCCCTGTTGTATAAATGAGATTTGAGAAATTAATGCCAACAGAGTATTTTTAGGAGAGAGTCTTATTAAATGTTACCATGTGGGAGACATAAATCCAGGACAATTCTTCTAGGACAGCATCTTCTCTTTAGTCCCCATCCTAATTCATTATCAATTTATACATTTCATGTTCATTCCCAAATGTCCATAGAATATTTGAAATTTTATTATTACAGCTTTGACTAGATTCCCAAATGATAAGAGCATAAAAATTTTCATCAGAATACAGCCTATGAGTTTAGCATTCAATATCAGTTAAAACAAAAACACAACTTTGAAATACCATTTACTATGGTAGTTGATTTTAATGCTACTGGGAAATGAACACTCATTACTGGTCTACATTTTTCTTCACTTTCATAAAAATTATTTTCAAATATCAAATATTTTAATTCCAAAAAATATTAAAAATGCTACCTGAAAGACAAAGAGACATTTGTAAACTAGATAATATAATAACATAATACTCTGGTTGAAAATTTGCCCTATGTAATGGTTTATACTATTCACATATACATATATATTATGCATATATAAACACCTTTAAATAGAAATTCCCATTTTCAAATATTATCTAAATAAACACTATGCATTTCATATGATTTTCTTAGAAGTACGTATGTTTATAGAAATATGGACAAATACATTGTGAGCATTCTTCCACGGAATGGTCCTTAAAGGTTTTATTTCTTTCTACATCAAATATAAATTTTGGGAAGAACTGCATTTTTGAAAGGAAATACTCATTTCAAATTTTGTGTGGAGAAATGTTTCTGGTTTTAAAAATAAAAGTAATGAATACAACAGATCAAGTCTTACCCTACTGGTAATACTTTGTTTAATAGAGACTAAATTACATAAGAGTTAAAAATGCAAATTATTTAGCAACACAAGGCTATTTAAAAATTAATTTTAAGAAAAAAAGTAGAATGGTGGTTGTCAGGGTCAGAGAATGTGACTTAAAATGTTGCAGAGTTGTAGGATTTAAAATTTACCTTTAATGATTTTAGTCCTGTTTGGTCTGATTGATTTTTAGTCCTCTATTTCTCTTTCTTTGAATTAGAATGTTTACTTTGTGCCATTGCATGTTGAAAGTACTTAACTTTTTTATTTTATAGGGGCTCACAGCTAAGAGTTTGCCTTGACTTTTAGAAGAAACTTTTGGCTTGGACTTTCCAGTGTTGTTGCGACAGTTAAGATTTTGGCAATTCATAGAGTAAATATAATGTTCATGATAAGATGGGCATGACCTTTTTAGGAGCTAAAGTCAGAATTTTATTGGTTTAAACATAAAATGTTCTCCAAAAGTCTCATATGTTCAGAGATGAGATGGGACTTTTGGAGATAATTGGATCGTGGATGTGCTGTATTCATCAGGAGATTAACCCAACGATTAGTCCATAGATGCATATTCTGTTAATGTTGGGAGGCTGTATGGTGAGATCTCTGGGGATATGATTTAGAAGGGGGCACTCTTTTCTCTGGCTTCTCCCTTGTTTCTTTTTGGCAGCTTGTGGCTGCCATGGGTTAAACAGCGTTACTCTACCATTTTTTCTACCATATAGTTTCTACCTTAGAGACAGACTACAATGGACTGAACCTTCTGAAACTGTGAACGAAATTAAACCTCTCTTCATTCAAGTTGAAAGTGTTGATTATTTTTCCTACTGCCAGAAAACTGACTAATACAATGAACCCTAGAAGATAAAAACAAATTTCAAACACAAATTCTTCATAGCATCAAATAAAGAGAACTTGACTTCTCTCAAATAATCATAAAGATGAGCCACCCTACAGAATATCATTAGTTAAAAATTATAAAAATATTAATATATTAAGAGAAAACAAAGAAATTTACATTAATCAGATCACCTGGAATAATAATTAATGTCAGTGATTAATGGTATAAAGCATAATGGTAAGAAAAGTATAAACACCATAATTATAGGAAAAAACCATTAATATTACTAAAAATATTACAGATACGAAAGTTGAAAATGGAGTTTGAATATATATTCTTGGTATAGAAAAATATACAAAAAAGCACAATGAGTAATAAAATTGAAATATGGTAGAAATTTTATCTCTTGAAAATAATTAATATCAGGCCACTAAAATGATGCATTTCAATCAGAGTTTTATTATTTAAACTTCATAAAAGACAAGGAAAAGATGATAATCTGGAAGAAGAAACACACGAGCATGCACACACACCCACACCCATACACACCTGCCTATAGAGTAAGGATGCGTCAGATGAGATTATGAAGCCTTGTAGCAAAACTGATTTTATTCCATGATACTCTGGTTTCAATGGTTGTTCCTTCTCAGTTTCATGATGAGATTTGATTGCATTCATAACATTAAGAGGTGAGGACTTTAAGAGGTAATTAGGACATAAAGGACCTGGACTAGTGAATGATTTTGTGCCAAGATGAAAATGAAACTGTTTTTTTTATAAAAGGTGTTATTAAGAAATTTCGTCAAAAGGGTTAAACCTTGTGTGTATGCTTATGATCCTGAGACTAAGTTTCAGAGTTCTCAATGAAAATCACCTAGTTCTCTTCCTGAAAAAGTATGTTAATCAAGATCCAATATTAAAGAGATGTTGATTTTGTTTATTTTTATCTTGATGGACTTGTGGAAGCTGAGTTTGTACCTCAAAAAACACCTTAAACTCTGAATTTTATGAGGGGTTATTAGAACACTTAAGAAATTGCAGGAGTAGAAAACTGTCTGAGAAATGGGGAAAGGGCTTCGTCCTCCATGATGACAACACTTTGTCATACATTGCTTCTGGTAAACCAACTTCTGTCTTCTTATTTCTGAAAAAATATTATCTGGCACCATGTGACTCTTGGCTGTTTCCCATAGTCCAAATGACCAAAAAGACAAGCATTTTAATTCAACTTGGGATATCCAGGCAATAATTATTACCATAACTATAAAAAGAATAATTTGAGGTAATTAATGCCAATATGCCCTAATTTTAAAAATTCAAAATATGTAAAATATCATATATATAACATCAGTTTAAAAACAATTTCATTTGGAAGCAATTTGGTTCACAAAGAGAAGAGTTTAATAAAATTTTGGTTTTGTTTGCAAACTCTGCTTTGGGTGAAAAACATGACTGACCATCTTTTCAGTCAAACACAGACATGGTCATCTTTCCAAAATCACAGAACAAATTGAGTTCTTGAATATATATCTGTATAAATATATATTTATATATATTTATATAGATAGATAGATACACACAATATATATACAATGTCATAATAACTGCTGAGGGTACAATATCCTAAACAGCTTCTCAACTCAAAAGCCTCCATATGGAATAGCAGAAATAAGTAGTTGTTAGTCAAGTCTCTCCCATTTCTCAGTAGATGACTTTCAAATATGGTGACTAGTTTGGCCCATCGCACAGTACAAGATCTGTACTTACAAATCTTATGAGGCAGTTAATTTTTGGAACCGAGAAAGTAATTTTTTCTTGATGTGAGGAATGAAGTATGAAGTGAAGTGACGGGAGCCATGTTTGAGGACTAGCTGAAACAGCTGTTATTGAAAGAAGGTGTTTTCTCATTGCTTTTTGGAAAATAGAGTAAAAAATAGAAAATTAAAATGTCAAATTTTTAAAACAATTTGTTCATATGTAAACTAAATAAACAAATTATATACATATATACAGTGATACCTTCATTTACAAACTTAATTTATTCCAGGATTCTGGGGAAGATGGTCGTATTTGTTCATGTGGGGACAATAGCCCTAGTTGTGTTCTTCACATGGGTGGAGTTATAGAAGGGTAGAAAAATTTTGCAAAACGCTTCTGTTTGTGAACCACATTGTTTGTGAACAGACGCATTTGAGAATTGAACCATTAGTGTATACTGTATATATATACATTAGTGTGCGTGACAATAAGAATAAACCTAGAAGAACATATTTTTTATTAGCTTGAAGTTAAATATAGTAAATATGGTAGATTAAGTACATGCTATTTAACTTGTAATTGGAGAGGACGGATTTAAATATTTCAGAAATTACTTTTGTAAAAATATTTGACAGAAATAGAAGTTATATGTAGAACAAATTTGAAGAACTTCTGTGAAAAATTGAGTAATATTGATAAATAAACCTTTTCCGAAGTTCCCAGGTAAGACATGTCCACAAGGTCTTAACAATTCTAGTTCATAGATAGCCCTCAAACTCTGTGCACTGTGGAAAGTAAAAAGGAAGCCTTGGAATGAAAGTGCTGGATTGTAACAACAACCCCAAATCAAATATATTTTTATGGCAAACCATAGAAAGACTCAGAAAAAATGTAACAAAGTACCTTGGAAAGGCCATTGCCTTTGGGTTAGATATTGCATCAAAAAGAAATATTCTTTGCATATTATTCATTCAATTCTGTTGCAAATGCAAAGCCAGTGTTTGTTCAAAGTGGAATCCCAGAAATAAACACATGTGTTTGGCTGATATGTCTCTTGGATCTCATTAACCTACATCATTTCTGTTTGTCTCTTTATCGTTTTTTCAATGTCATCTTTAAAGCAATTAAATTAGTTTGTAAATGGAATTGATTATCAAAAATTTGGAGTTTTCTTTTTATTATCCTCATGTAATTATCATATTCCCAAGTCATTTCTACTTTGCATAACTGATAGTTATGTAGAGACTTGATAAGATGCAAGATTTTATTGCTTCTTTTTAATTTATTTTGATAAGAAAACTACATAGCTGACTGTCTTTCATTGCAGCACAAAAAGAGACATACTTTTTTTTATACTTCTGTAAGAGATATGAAGATTGATCAGTATGGTTTCATATAGTGTCACTGTGCTTACTTTTCATGGTTCAGATAGGCAGTGATAACTGTTGTCTGTTTCCATTATTTCATTTGTTAATTTATAATTTTGTCATTTATTCTGTATTGCATTTATGTTTCTTTAAAAAAATTATAAATAAATTTATACCCTGAGGTAAAATAAAATAGACAAATGCTTGATTTTGCACTCAATTTTTAGAATAGGATTGTACTCTGATTATCTCCTAAAAGTAATTTTGGAAGTGTTTTGATGGATTCATAAAATAACTATAAATTTTGTTATATTAAATCTACTATACAGTTTGTGCTGTTTTCTTCATTGGAAAGTTATTCTACTTTTCTCAAGTGAGACCTGCTTTACATAGACTTAGGTAAATTTGTTTTATTTTATTTTTAATTGACACTGTATTTTTACATTTTTTTCAGGTATAATGTGATGTTTTGATACATTCATATACTGTGCAACCTTCAAATCAAGTTAAACATTTATCTCAAATATTTTCATTTCTTTGCTGTGAAGACATTTTTTCCTAAAGAATTATAATTTTCTACTCATTGGCCAATCCTTTCCCATTCTCTTCTCTTTTTGCTACTCTCCCCAAGGTTAAGTAAAAACTGTTACTCTCTAATTATCTGCCATTACATTTTTTAGATTCCACATATGCCTAAAATAATGCAGTACTTGTATTTCTGTATCTGGCTCATTTTAGTTTAAGTAATGTCCTCCAAATTTACCCATGTTTTCTCAAATGATGTAATAACCTTCCTTTTGTACAGGTTAAGTAGTATTTTGTCATTTATATATAGCACATTTTTTATCTATTTATTCATTACTTGACATTTAGGTTGCTTCTATATATCTTGTTTATTGTGAGAAATGAGGTAATGAACATGGAAGTGCAGATGTCTCTTTGATATACTAATTTCATTTATAATATGATGGATCTATTTTTAATTATTAGGGGAAACTTCATATCTTCATGACTGCATTAATTTACATTAGTGATGATACTGTACAAGAATTTCCTTCACATTCTTGCCAACTTTTGGTATCTTTTATCTTTCTCAAAATGACTTTGTAATATTTGAGACAGTGTCTCATTGTGTCTTTAATTTCTCTAATGAATAATGATGTTGAAAAATTTTATATACTTTTGGATATTTGTATATATCTTATTTTAGGAAATGTCTATACCATTTTCTCATTTTAAAATCATTTTGTTTTTTGGGGTATTGACTCCTTGTCAAGTTTACCATTTGCAAATATTTTCTCCAATTCCATAGGTCATCACAGTACTCATTGTTTCTTTTGGTGGTCAGAAGGTAGCTTTCTGTTTTGATGTGCTTATTTGTTAATTTCTCTTTCTGTTTTCTGTGCTCTAAAGCCCTAATAATCATATAAAAATTACTAGAAAAAACAATTTTGTGACGTTTTCCTGTTTGCTAGTAGTATTTTTCTATTTCATGTCTTTCATACAAGCTTGATTTTAGTTTTTCATTACTATTAGCAAAAGCTGACATAAACTACCCATGATAAAAGAGAGGTTGATCTTGAATCACATTTCTAAGGTTCAAGTCCAAATTCAGGCAGCTCTTTTCTTCAGGCCTGTTCAGTATAGCACATTACGTTGTGAACGAGCGTCATGGGGTAGTCACATCTCAACCCAGGCAAAAGAGATTGAGAAGACATGAAAGGTCCCACGACTCTTTTCACAGACATGTACCAAATTTCTAGGCTCTTCCATGAGCACTATATCCTAAAGTTCCATGGTACCTCCCAATTCTTCTACCCTTGGAACCAAGCTTGTGAGACATAGATCTCTGGGTGACATTATGCAAGATCAAACCATAGTAAGTCTGTAATTGACTTTAAGTTGACTTCTGAACATGTCAGATTTTTATAGCTTCTTCTCCAGATAGATATCCAGTTGCCCCAATCTCATTTACTAAATAGCTCATCCTTTCCCTATTGCTCATTCTTGGCAATTTTTTTTCAAAATTTCAACTGTTTGGAATTGTTTTTTCTTTGTCTATTCAGTTCTAATAGACTATGTGTCCATTCTAAAGACAGTTTCATGGCATTTTGATAACTATAATGCTCTAGATTGTAGTTATAGATTATTTTAAATAATTACATATTTTAAAGTCAGGTAGTATTATGGCTTCTGATTTATTCCTTTTGCTCAAGATTTCCTTTGATATTTGGGATATTTGGTGATTTTAGATAAATGTCAGTAAATTTTAATAGAGAACACCTTGAATTTGTAAATTGTTTTGCAGGTTGCTTCGGGTAATATGGAGATGTTAACAATTCTTCCTGATTGTTACGTAGAATATCATTCCATTGATTTGGGTCTTCTTCAGTCTTATGCATAAATGTTTTATAGATATTATTGTATGAGTCTTTCACCTCCTTCATTAAATTGATTCCTAAGTATTTTATTGCTTTTTACCTCTTGTAAGTGAGGCTGATTTCTTTTATAGATACTTCATTTTTAATATATAGAAATGGCTTTGAGGTATGTGGATTTTCTGCATTGCAACTTGTGATTTTACTTATGGATTCTTAGTGTCATTTTTACACAGGGAAAATTTGATTTCTTTACAATTTAGGTTCTATTGTTTTCTTTCTCTTGCCTAATTGCTTGGGTAAGTCTTATAGTTTATGTTATATTGAAGTGAAGAGAGATGTCATCATTGTCTTTAAAAAAATGTTCACTCTCACCACGAAGATGATGTCAATTTCAGTCTTCTAATTTGCTAAAACTTGTTTTGTGGCCTAATATGATTTATTCTGCAGAGTAGTTTATGTCTTCCTAAGATAAATATGTGTTATTTTTGATGTTGGAAAGAATATACTGCATGTCTCTTAGGTTCATTTTATCTAAAGTTTATTTTAAGTCTAATATTTCCTTATTGATTTTCTGTCAAGATAATCTTTTCAATACTGAATGCAGTGGACTGAAATCTCCTAATATTGTGCTATTTCACTGTATCTCTGGCTTCAGATCAATTAATATTTGTTTTATGTATTTAGGTGCTCCAATGTTGAGTATATATGCATTTAAAAATTTATGTCTATTTTGATAATTTGACTAATTTATTATCACATAATGACTTTTTTTGGTAATTTTAACATGAACTCTTCTTCATCTGATATAACTATAGCTAAGCTGGTTCTCTCTTTGTTGCTGTTGCCATAGAATATCTTATCATTCCATTCCTTTTATCCTAGGTATGCCCTTAAACAGAAAATGAGCTTATAGACAGAGTCTATTTGGATTTTATTTCTTTTTCTTTCTTTAAATCTCTAGGTGCCCTCTATTTGTTTTTAATTGGAAAATTTAACCCATTGATATCTTAAAGTTACTATTGATAGTTAAGAACTAGTACCAAAAATACCATAAATACTGTGTATTTATTCTTTTTTGACTCTTTTATCAATTCTCTATTCTTATGCTTTTGCTGTCTTCCTTTGTGACTTGATGACTTTATAGTATTATGTTTTAATTCCTTTTTCTTTATCTTTTGAGCTTAGTTTATTTCCTTTGTCATTAACATGAGGCTCATTTTAAGGTACCAAAATCTATTTCCAATCACATACAAAACATTGAGACTTTTATGTTTTTGATGTGAAAAATTACATCATCATTTGTTGTATATTCATTAACAAATTGTTGCAGCTGTATTTCAAAAAAATATTAGTACTTGTTTATGATACATGAATATATTTATTGCAGGACACTGGTACATATACATTGGAACTTAATCCTTTTTACTTTCTCCTCCAGTCCGTTTACTCTATTTTGTCTTCTAATCTTTACATTTAAGAATACCTTCTGCCATTATAGTAATATTATTAATTTAACTATGCATTTAGAAATGTGTTTTACAGCTTCATATGTCTTTATTTTTTGGTAAATAGCATCCTTTTCTTCCTTTAACCATTTAAGGCATGTGTAGTGGTGAAAGACTATTTCATCTTCTTTTCTGAAGTACAACTTTATCAGGTATAGTATTTTTGGATGGTGGATTATTTTCTTCTACTCTTTCACTATAATATCTTTTCTGGATTGCAATCTTTCTGCTGAGAGATCTATTGATAGCCTATTGGATCTTACTTTGCTTGTAGTATGTAATTTTTCTTTCCTGCTGTCAAAGTTTAACTTGGAATAATTTTGGAAAATTTGATTATGTTTCTTGAAGAATATCCTTATGAGAATCTTTTGTCTTCATGAATCTGGTTGCCCATACAATTTGCAAGATTTGGAAAACTTTAGCTATTATTTCATTAAATAAATTTTCTGTCCCTTTATCTGTTTCTCTTCTAATTCTCCCATATTAGTTCACCTAATAATGACTCACAACCTCTGTATGTTTCCTTCTCTATTTTTCATTATTTTTCCTCTGACTAAAAAACTTTAATTGATCTATCTTAAAATTAACAGAATCTTGTTTCTACTAAATCAAGACTGTTATTGAACTTCCCTATATCATTTATTCATTTTATTGATTGAATTCTTTAGCTCCAGGAGTTTTAACTCTTTTCTACATTTGTTACTATTGAAATTACCATATTGTCATTGTTTTCCTTATTTCATTGGATTTTTCATTTGTATTCTATGATACATCGTTGTTTCCTTAGAATCACTGTGCTAATAATTTTTCAGAATATTTTTTATCTCCATTACTTTGAGTAAGTTTTTGGAATATTATTGTATTCTACTGAGGGTATCAATGTTTTCAATTTTTTCGTGTTCCTTGTGTCCCTGCACTGATACCTGTATTTTTAGAGTGGTTATCTACAAACATTACAGACTGTCTATTCTGTGGGAATATTTTCAACAATAGTCAGGTCCGAAGTGCTGCCTGGTAGTGAAAGGATTGGTTTTATAGTTTGTGCAAACATTAGTGTAGATTTCATGAAGCTCCATCATATGGTGTCAGTGTTATTTAAAAGCACATTTACCTCTGAAGCCAGGGATGTAGCAGTTCAGAGAAGTGAAAATCGCAGAATAGGCTCTTAGATTCCTATACTAAGGGTTATTGAGTTATTTCTCTGTTTTTCCCTACAGGGAGAATTCTAGGTGAAGGAATAATTCCTGGATTTGGATCTGATATGTTCCACAGATAGCCACAGTATGTAATAACCAGTTTCAGAGTGCAGGTGCTCAAAGAAGCTCTGTATCTGGAATCCTCACCTCAGAAAATGGTAAAAATGCTGTGAAGCCTGAGATCTGAAGGAAATGTGCTGTGGATTACACATAAAACTTGAGTTCAGGATTCTGAGATGCCCCTCATCAGCTTGGCCCAGAGAGGGGTTGTAACTGTGACTGTGAACCTCTGAGACAGAGTGTAGCACCAGTACACCTGTGGGGAACAGGCATGCTTCTTTTAAGACCCAGGCTATATGTGGTAGAATATAGCAGAGATTCTTGTCCCACTGATCAGGTCACCAGGAACATAGCAGCATGATACTATCAAGTTTCACAGTGGCCCAAGTTTGAGGATTGGAATGCAGCAGCAAGGAATACAGTACAATTGCAGAAAACAGCTGTCGCCCAGGCTCTGGTGGACAGAATGCACTGCAATAATGACTCCATTGCCTAAGAAACCCAGGCACTTTGAAAGCTCTGGACAGGTTTGTTCCTCTGAGGTGAGGCACTGAGGATGTTTACCCTTAGGAATGAGATTGCAGGGCTGGGGATTTAGCTCAGTGGTTCCGGTGCCTGCCTTGCAGGTGCAAGGTCCCAAGTTTGATCCCTGGTACAAAAAAAAAAAAAAAAAAATGAAATTGCAGTGCTTCGACAAGGCTTTTTTTCCCAGGGTGTCAGCATAGCCTACCATCTTGGCCCATCAGAGGCACAGCTGCCTGGATCAACCAGGATTCTGGTTCCCCCAAGTGATGGACATCAGCCTAATTTTAGGAGGGAGAGATGTAGAAGTTACCTGCAGCTCTGCTTCCTAGGGGACTTTTCATTGTATCTGGGCCCAGAGGTGCTGTGCAGTGCAGTCCCAACTCAGTTACCCAAGGAGGATAGAGTCAGCTCAAGCCCAGAGGTCTAGGCACAGCAGTATCCAGGATCAGGGAGGTGGAGCTGCTTTATGGCATTTGAGGCAGGCTCAGAAGAATTGTGTTGACATAGGTTGCAGTGACAGGAGACTCCAGAGATGGGAAGATCAGCAGCTATTTCATTGCAGAAAGGGTAGGACATCGTAGCTATGGCACCTATTTCAAGATGGCACAGTATAGCAGTATTTCTGGCTATAGGAAGAGCACGTGTATGGAGTTCAGGCAGTTCCTTCACATGGGATCACTGCCTGTGAAAACTGTAGGTGTTTCATGTGACAACTGAGTACTGTGGTGGTGAGGGTGGTGGTAGCAGAGTGAAATCCTTTCCTTCACCTTTTTCTGACAAAACGAAATCTTTCCTAGTTATAAGCGGAATCTAGATGGAGAGCAGAGGTAATATTTTTCCTTCTTTTTCCTTTTCAGCCATCGTGTGTTTCTGTGTTGTCCAGGATGTTTACTTTTTCTTTTTTTTTCCACTCTGGTTGTGTCCTCCAGATATTTCTTTAAGGTAGGGGGTGTTGATTTGTTTGTTTTGTGGTGCTGAGGATGGAATCTAGGCACTGCTACATTTCTAGTCTTTTCCCCAATTGTTACTTGCACATGTTTATAATACATAATGATTGCTTTCTTTGTCAGGAGCTGGTACATGTATATAACCAAACTTCTTTGTATATCCAGTTCCCCTCCCATCTTTTCTCTCTTCTCTCATGTCTTCATCCCTTTTCCATTTGCAAAAAATCTATCTTCCTATTTCTTAGAACTTATCTTTTACTTTGCCCCTTATTTACATTTTGAGTTTTCCATATACAAGAAACCATGCAATATTTAAGCTTTTGTCTTTGATTTATTTCACTTAACATTATGGTCTGAAGGTGCATCTATTTACCTACAAATGACTCAAGTTTATCCTTCTGTATTGTAGAGTAGTACTGCCTTGAATGGAACTTGTAATCTTCCTTCTTCATCCTCCCAGAGTGGAAGAATTATAGATATGTGGCCCCTGCTGGGTTCTCCTGTAGTTATTTTAATCGGCATATAATTTGTTTTGTTATTTTGGTAGTGTTTGTGGAGAAGTGGAACACCAGGAATTTTCACTTGCCAAATCACTGAAATTACTCTATACTATTTTTCATTTTCTTCCTGCTCATAGAAGAAATCATCATCATGTTTATCACTTCACTGTTTCTTTTTAGAAGATAAATAAATATTTGTTTCTATATTTTTGGTACTCCAATCAATAACACACTATGTATACTTTATCTACTTTACATTATTTACTAACAATATTCTTTCATGTTAACAGAGAGAAAATTGGAGTTTATTCCATTTTCCAGCAGCAGGATATTTATGGGTGATTTTTCATAGTTTATTCAAGTAGTTTACAAATAAATATAATTTATGTAACCAGTCAACCTAAACAACATTTAGGTAGTTTGTGGTATTTTGCTATTTCATATAATGCTGAAATGCATGACCTTATTCAAAAGTCATTTTGTATTTTTTGGCAATTTATCTTTGAAGAGATCCCTTGAAATAAGATAGCTGCTTTAAAGGATAAATGAATGTGCACTTCTGAAAAATATATCATATCTCCTCTAAAGAATCATACTCATTTGTGTTCTCATAAACAATATATAAATGTAATCCACAACTTGCTAAGAAAGTATATAATTCAGCCTTCAGATTTTACAATCTTTGGATTAATGAATGATATTTCAATGAAGTTGTAAGTATATTTTTCTTATTACTATGATTCTCTTATTATGAACAACTTCTTATATATACAAAAGTCATTAGCATTTCTCTTTCTGTAATTTGATATTCATATTATTGGTTCTTTGGTTGTCTTATGTTGTGTTATTTTCCAAATGAATTTCAGAAAACCTTTAAAATTTAGGAATCATTTTCTTTTTAAAAAGGCAATTTTATTTGCAGTCCTTCACTTGCTTTTCTTATTCCCTTTTGGTGGTTTTTGAGGTACAATACTTAGTAGATAAACATATTTTTATTAATGTTATCAGATTATGAATAATCATTAGATAAATTTTCCCAAGTGGATCTTATTAATAATCTACTCATTATTCAGTTCTATTTTCTTACTAAATTTTTATACGTTTTTATATTTCATCTATTTACACATATGCTGACACAGTAGTGAGAAACGGATTATTACTTTTTTATTCACCCTGTAACTATTTAGTTATCCCAACTAAAACTTTTTTGTAATACATATTTTCTGTAGTGATTTGAAATTCCTTCTTGCACTGTATTCAGTTTCCATATGTACTGTCTGATCTTGGATCTTATATCTTATTTTTTTTAAGTTTGGTAGGATTGACTTTCACACATTGACTTTATGGACTTTCTAGCTATATTTTTGGACAATTCTTCCAAATAAAATTAATAATCTGTTTCTTTCATTCTAAAAATATATTAACAATATTCACTTTAATTAATTAAATGAAAGGAATCTATATATTTTTGATATTGAGATTTCCTGCATAGAAAAATGAGATATCTTTCTATTTATTCTGCAGTTAAAGAATTGTAAGCAGTATTTGTGAAGATATTTAAGATTCTGTTAAAAAATTAGGGAGATGAGCTGGGGATTTAGCTCAGTGGTTCTGCCGCCTGCCTTGCAAGTGTAAGGACCTGAGTTCCAACCCTGGTTCCAAAAAAAACCAAAAAAAAAAACAAGAAAAAAAGTTAGGGAGAAAATACAGAAATACTCAAATAAGGATTGGAGGAAATACAGTGCATGGTAGCAAAAATGTTAAGATATGAAACCCTCAGAGAGAAACTCTCTCTCCAAGCAAAGAATCCAAAGAAAGACTGTACAGATACTAAGACAAAGAGAGCAAGGGTAGTGTAGGTCAATACATTTAAGAACAGGAATTAAACATAGCACCAGATAAATTTTTGTGATATTAAATATATCAGCTTTTATTGAAATCCTTAAAAGCATGGAGTCCAATATTTGTAAATATTGTAACAACAATTTAAAAAGATTAGATGTGAAGAATTACTATCTAGAATACTACATGTAGAGGAAAATTTGTTCATAGTATCAAACTACAAAAAAGATTCTCTAAATGTAGGACTTCATCTTCAATAATTCAAACACGTTGTGTATAAAAAAATTAATACTATTTCAGAATAGGAAATAAGTATATTTACTTTTTTTAGGTGAACAAATAAAGATATGTCCCAAGCACAAAAGAGGGTGCATCTACTTTCAATCCAGTAATTCAAATAAAAATCATGATTAAATTATATCTGCATAACGTGCATAATGATTAAGTGAATATAGGATAATTACAGTGATTTTTAAAATTTAGAAGGTTTTAAGAACATTTATAGGAAGGAGAAAAAAATTAATGGGTGGGTGGGGAAACATAAAACTATTTTTAATTTACTGGATTTCAAGAAAAGGTAGTTTATTATTATAATGCTTAAGATTTTTGTTTTGTTTTGTTTTGTTTCTGTTTTTTGGTACTGGGGATTGAACTCGGGACCTTACGCTTGTGAGGCATGTGGCAGAACCACTGAGCTAAATCCTGGCCCTATAATTCTTCAGATATTTTTAAATGTTATTAACTGGA
>NW_004624873.1:4965095-4992794 GCF_000247695.1 Heterocephalus glaber
CCACTGAGCTAAATCCCCAGCCCTCCATGCATCATTCTATTCCAATTCAGCTGCTCTAAGTGGAGTCCATATAAGAAAAATCTACATATGAAGATGATCATAAAAAACCATAATGAGGTTCTTCCAAAAATTAAAATTATCATATGATCTAGTAATCTCTTTTGGTACATATTCAAGTTAAATAAAATCAGTATGCCCAAGGGGTAATATCTCACCCATAAGTGCTAGGGAATTATCCACAATAGCCAAGAGAGAATTTACTCTAATGCATAATGAAAGATGAATGATGAAAAAACTACATAGATTTATGCACATGTATGTCTCTTTCTCTAAAACAGAGGGAAATATTGTTAGTGTCACAACATGGGTGAGCCTGAAGAACCTTGTACTATGCGAAATAAGCCTGGCATAAAAAGTCAAATACTGGCTGGTTCATTTTAATGAATATTTCTCATTGAACTTTTAATCTAACTAACTGATGATGAAATCTATATATTATGTAAAATGTATTAATTTCTTGGAGCTTCCTTTAAAAAGTACCAACAACTTGGAAAGTTGAAACAACAGTAATGTACTGTTTCGTGATGTATTTTGAAGTCGAGAATCAAAATGTCAGTAAGACACTATTCTCTGCAATACATCTCAGGCAGAATCTTCCTTTCCTCAACTTGCACTTGGAGCTCCTTTATGATCTTCTGCATTCAATTTGCATTTCTTTTTTTTTTTTTTTTTTTTTTTTTTTTTTTTTTTTTTTTTTTGAAGATATATTTCTTAAACTTCGTTACTACTATCTTCTTCTTCATGTCTTCATGTCTTCATATCATCTTCTCTCTGTGCAGATCTGTCGCTAAAATCCAATTCTTTCTTTTAAAGGACATTAGTCATAGGACAATAAACTCATTTTAACTTAATTATCTCTGTCAAGACCATAATTCCAAACAAGGTCATATTTTAGTCCATTTTTAGGGAGTACTATTGAACACATTAGGCAAAACTATAGTCCGAACATGTCCTATTATTTTATTATTTCAGTGGCTGGGAGATTGATTTAAGAGACTGGTATAATATTAATCATTTTTTTAAAAAACTTTGTTATATATATGAGTATTCAAAATAAGCAAAATCTTATATTTATGAGTATAATAATTATATCCCTAAAACCTTGTGATAAAAATGAACTAATTTTATCTCATAAACAATGAGATAAAATTAATTACTCTAATTTCAGTAACTATGCATTGATTTTTTTTCAAATGAATTTTTTTCTAAGAGCAGTAATTTCATGACAGTTTCCTGGAATATATTTTAAATGACAATGGAAAGTTTATATGACTTTTGAAAGTTCATTTTTATTTCTAAATTATTGGTGATAAAATTAATAAAAAACAGTTACAATATGAAAAATTTCGGGTCTTTTAGCATATCACAGCTCAATTTTAGTGCTTTTTAAATAACAACTATTAGAACAGATACTTCAAAATGTGTCTTATTTCTTATACCATACTTTTTATACACAGAAAGCCTCATAACAGGTATTCTATCTCAAAATTTGCTACTCTTTATTTTCTTTTTATTTTACTGATTTGTAAATGAATATATAATTATGATGTAACAGCACTCTAATATAATTAGAAAAATAAGACCACTTTACTGTAAAATACCATAGAGTACATTTCTTAGGTACTTAGTGAATAAACAGACAAATACTGTGCATGGATTTTCTTGTTAATATTTTATTACCACATTGCTATGCCTGTAACTTTATCAGAAGCATCCTAAATGGTGTGCTTGCATCTTGAGTTAATACACTTTTATACTTGTATGATTATGTTTTAATTATTATAGTTTTTCAATTTAGATTGAATCCACAAGTGTCTTGCTTTCTTTTCTGTTCTTGATCTAGATCGGTTTAATTAGTCAGCATCTTTTTTGGTTCCATAGGAATTATAGAGCTTTTTTCTTTTTGTAGAGAATGTCATTGAATTTTGATAGGGACTTCATTAAATTTGTAGATTGCTTTGTTTGGGTAATATGAACATTTAGTAATATTGATTCTTCCAACATACAATACAGAATAACTTTCAACTTCTTTGAGTAGTCTACAATTTCTCTCATCAGTCTTTTATTTTAAATGTACATTCCTTGCACTTAGTCTAATGTACTACTAAGTTTCTTTACTCCTTTTGATATTTTTTAAATTGTTTTTTTTCTTCATATCTTTTTATGGTTCATTGTTTCTTTACAGGCATTTAATTTTTATCTGGTAATTTTTTATCCTCAATATTATTGAATTTGTGTATTTTTTTGTTCTTTTATTGGTACATTTTAGGTATACAATGCATTTACATTTATCATTGGGTGATTGTACCTGTACATGATATATCTTAGTTCTTATTTTTACTTTACAATGTCTTTTCTGATTGTCTATAGGTGAGAACCTATCATCTATCTACAAAGAGAGGAAATTAAACTTCTGCCTCCCTTATTGGCAAGTTCTGAAAACAATATCTTAATTTCTTTGATATTTTCTATCTTTTCTATCCTCTACTTTACTTATATTTTAGTATAATATATATGTATACTAATGTTATTGATACATATGAATATGGATATTGAGAGAGAAAGGAAATTTTGCCATTTAGAATACATGAGCCTCAAGGGAGATATGCTAAATGAAATAGTCTGGATATATAAGACAAATATTGTATGATTAGACTTAAAATTAGAATCTAAATGGTTGAACCAAGATTAAAAGAGTGGTATCCAAGGAATGAAGGTTGTGAGTGATAAGGAGAAAGGTGTTGGTCAAATGACTTAACTGTTCAACTATAAGAAGAGTACTGCTGAAGACATGTTAATGATAACATATGTTTGCTTGTAATTTGCTTAGAAGAGATCACTTATGTTCTTACAAAATGAATAAAAATTATAGATACATGAAATGAAAGACATGTCAATTAGATTATGGTAATCATTTCACAACATATATCAAAACACAATGATATTCACACTAAGCACATACATTAGTCAATGTCATAAAACATTATAATTTTATGAAACTGTAAAAGTAAAAGAGAAAAAGTTGTGATTGGTAGTTGTTTTCTGATATATTTTTAAGTATATATTTTTGAGATAGTTTGTGCTCTTTTTTTTGCATTATTAGTGGACAACCTGGGAATCTCTGCAGATGAGTTTCAATTTAACTTCAAGAAAAAATATGTGTTGAAGAATGAAAGTTCTGCATTTTTGAAAAATCTCTAAAAATGATCAAATATCCCTCTACACTGTGATATAATTTTAAATAAAAATTCAACAACATAGTTTTGATTATATTTTTTTTTTAAGAATAGATGAGCATGTACAAAGGAAAAACCTATGTAGCATGGTTGGCAGCTTTGGACATATGGAAAGCAAGAAAACAAATGATGCCTTTGAAATATTCAGAATTCTTTTTAATGTTCATTCAGCTGAGCAGCTGATGTTCTTGAAAGTAGAATGATGAAGTAGATGACCAACTAACAGGAACACTAATCTATAATCAACCCATATTTGAAGCATGCAATTCTCACCTTGGGAAGGTGATTATTTAATTTAATGCCAATAAGATGGTCAAATGGGAAATATGTATAGAAGAATGATTTTGAATATTGCTATTTGTCTTCATCCTTGCAATTTGAAGAGTAAGATATTTCTTTATCTGGAACTTACATGATTATTTTTCCAACAAGGTGATTTCCAAACAGAGTACATAGGAAATGTTTCTTGAGATGTTACAGAAGAAAAACTGCCATGATTCAATTGTTTTCATATTTTCCTATATAAACCAGAACATTTTTTAATACCCCTCATAACTAATGAATTGAAACAAAGCAAGGTAGAGAGTTATTAAGCATATGACTTAATTATTAATATGTTGTGCCACCTATCAGTAAAGAATGCTTTTATTAAAATGATTATAACAGTTCCTAGAAATAAGTCATTGATAGTGTCTATTCAAAAATTAATATCAAACATGTATAATTAGATCTGTAAATTAACATTTCAGATTTAAATCATTTGCTTCTTGTTTTCATAGATTTTATGATCTGGGGAATCTATGCAGTCTATTATGACTTGTATCTAGATGTTCCACCAAAGGCTCATGTAGTAATAGTTGGGGCTTTTCAGAGGTGGAAGGATCTAGAGTCTGGGATCCTGAGATTGAGGATGTGTGATTACTCAATTAGTCTACTGATTGGTTTGGCATAGTTCTTGTTATGATTAAGGGTGCCCCACCCTACCTTAAATGGGTACCCTGGATACAATATAAAAGGTCAGAAGGAATTGGTAATTTGTCCCTTGTTGCTTGCTGCTTGGATGTTTTTGGTGCCTTCTGCCTGCCATGAACTGCTTATCCTCTGTGATGCTACCCTGCTTTGAAGCCAGCTGATTTTGGATTGAAACCTCTACAAACTGTGAGCCAAAATGAACCTTTCTCCTTTAACTTTTGTTTTCTGATATTTTGTCTCAACAACAAGAAAAGTAACCAAGATACAGTCAATTTGATTCTGTTTAACTGTAAGTTTCCAAATATTTATGCTCTACTGTATTCCAGGAAAATGTTTTTAAGTATCTGAATATCTGAATGAAGGAAAAGGAAATTAAGGCTTCATCTTAAAGTTTACTGTCCAATAGAAAAGAAAATATTTAGAAGTAGAAACTACACAATACTAGAAAATAAATTAGTAAAGCTAAATAACACAATTTAAAAATGTTTGTTAAATAAGTTCCAAATAACTATTCTGGAAAAA
The DNA here is from genome assembly GCF_000247695.1 of Heterocephalus glaber. The sequence goes on from NW_004624873.1 coordinate 4,969,886, forward strand.
GGCCATATTTGCTTCTGGAGTGAAGTATAATACACAATTAGTGTTACTAAATTGATGTGTTTTTATTTTGCACTTTAATCTGAAGAACTTTTAAAAATGTTATAAAAATCATATGATACATGCAGCCTATGATAATTATTAATATAAAATAAAAGAGAAAATTAAAATGATCATTTAAACAAAGTATAGTATTAATACCCTTACAATAATTATTTGATTTATTAAAAGTCTTTTTTTATTTAAAGAAAATATTGCACTCATAAAAGTATACTCTCCTTATTTTTTCTTCTTTGACTTTTGTTAACAAAACTTCAAGGTGTTATTTCTTTGTAATTTCATTTCAATTTTCTAGCATGAAGCATTAGGTTATTTATATATGTGTGAAAACTTTGGTTAGAGAAATGACTGTATTAAAAGACAGAAGTTATCACTGTGTGTTTCTTTGAAACTTTCCAGCATATTGTCATTAGAAATACTATATGCATATCCAAATAATGGCATTTTTAACTCATATTTGCAAATCTATTTATAACTTTAACATCACTGCATAACTGTAAATGAAAAAGAAAGAAAAATAGAAATAATAAATAGTAATCAGGCCCTCTATACCAATTTTAAATTAAAATTAACGCCATAGACTGCTGAAAAACAAATAGGAACTCTGACAACGGAAGAATGATAATAGTGAATTTCAATTAGAAATGAGTCATGTTCCTGTAACTATGTGTTCAGGAAGCAAATAACTAACATATTTTGCTTCATAAATCACCTTCAACTAATCAAAGTACCTAATTTTATAATATGAAAACACAAATTATGTGCTGAAGGACAACAGATTAATAATGTTAGAAAAATTGAGTTGCTTGTACTGTGTACATCTGATTAAATTGGTGGTAGTAACTTTTTACTTGATTATGATGTCATGTAAAATGTACGTTTGTTAATTATATTTGGGTTTTACTTATCTGCAAGCATTATACATGTTACTGCATGCGCTTGTTTTGCCAGTACAACATACATTATAGTACATATATACTTTAATATTCACTCTACTATCAAGCAGACAACCAAAAGATTTCTTGGACCTTTACAGAGCAAATGTGAATGTATGTGTGAATGTATGTGAAAGGCACAAAGATTTGACTATATAGGTACTAGAGAATTGAATAACATAACCAAACATTTAAAAATTCCACACATTTTGTGAGTGGCCAGATAATTTAAAAGTATATAATAAATATACAAGAAATATCGTCCTATAAATACTTCACAAGAATGTACCAAGGAATATCTAATGTATACTCTATTTTCTTCATGACTAAATAAATCTATGTCATTTCTCAATATTTTGAATAAATGAATGGATATTAAGATCCAAATTATTTAAAAACTTGGGGATAAATTAAAACTACCTCACATAGAATTTCTGTGATTTTGCAGCTCTGCTGTAAAAATATAGAAAGAGAAAAAAGAATAAAGTTTCAATAAATATCTGCTCTAAATATTGTAAATATTGACACACTTAGAAATGAAGTAATGATCTGGTATTTGCTGTCTATTCTATCTCTGGGGATACAAATTCAGAGGGACCTAGCACCAATTCAAAACACAAAAAGTTGAAGGAGCAAAATAATAAAGAGGAAATAATTTCAGGCAACAACTACCTGCTATATCACAGACAAGGGAGAAGCCATGGAAGAATTTTATGACTATGTTCATTTCTTTCTCCCACTTTGCCCTTGTAAGGTCATTCATGCAAAGAAAGAAGGTGAGAGAAACTCAGAAATAATGTGAAGGGATTGCTTGAGAAGAGCCAGGGGCAGACAATGATAGCAATATGTTCAGTTGGGTTTGGAGCCCATGAGTAAGTTCTACAGTGAAAACTCCTCTAGTTTTCCCATAAGTTCACAAAACAGAGTAATGAATGTCTGTGAAAATAGTGCTACAAAATACTACAAAGAAGTCAAAGCAGTAAGGGGTAAATGAGTAACCTTAAACCGCATTAATGGATAGAGGTTTGTGATTGATACTATTGTGATTTTCACTGTCCTGGATTTGTCAGTACCTAGAAAGATTATGAAATGATTTTATTATTTAACTTCCTTATGATTGTCCCAGAATGATCTTGTCTTTCTGTAGGAGATATGACATGATTTATGTTCAATGGGAGAATACCACAGTATTTTACTATTTTCTGAGCATGCCAGTTGCAGTCCCGATCAGACTGTGCCCAAACTGTTAGCAACAGGGGAGTTCCTGTTTCTTGGGGTATTCTGCAATCTGTAAACATGCATTTTCCTATCAGATATGGCACACTATAACATTATTGTCTTATTTCCAAGCAAAGTGGAAAATATGATCATCTTTTTCTATAAAAATCTGGACAATTTATTTATTTGAAAGCAATGTATAAAAAAAGTGATAAACACACATATAATATTGTGTATGTTCACACTGCCTCCTTCATTAGTCTGAATTAAGTAAGAGAAAGACAGTCTTATTTGTTTTCATTTGTCCTATGTCAAACTCTCCAGCCTAGCTCTGAAAAAATTAGGCATATTTTAATGTCTGTGATGTAAATATGACCTGTGTTATTGATTTTTAACCAAAAAGAGATACTTAATAACACAGTTTTTTCCCCAGTCAGGTTAATATTGTGTAGTGTGGCAAGACTGTTGGTAGTGATTCTTGTGTGCATGCATCTGCGAATATTGGTTGGTCTTTCAGTAACAATTTTCTCTTATCTTTTAGATCTTACCACCTTCATTGGGGTTTTGGGATTTTAGAAGAGCTATAGGTTCAATGTGTAGCTCCCTCCTTTACAACTTGTATTAGTGTTACATAGAATTCCCACAAGTGAGCTCTATTAAGTGTTCTGAAGGAACTTCCATACCTCTCAGCATCCTGATGTAACAGATCTTCTTGTGCAATTTTTCCAAACTGCTTCTTGGCTGTCACTTCAGGTTGTTTGGTTATACTCCTGGGAACTATTGTGTAACAGTCTGCTTTCTTGGGAACAGTTGCACATGACTGGGTGTATTTAATGTTCATGGGGAAGTCACCTATCGCTGTCACAAATATTCACATTATCTGTCTCTACCAAATCCCAACTCTTTATCCTCTCACTTATCCAATGTTGTAATACTGGCCCACTCCAGTCTCATTTATTTTAATCCAAAATGCACACATTGCTTATGCTGACATCCAGCATTCACCTTCAACAAGGTTGCCTTGCAAACAAGTTTCCTTTGTTTGAGGAATGGAAGAGGATGACATATGTTAGTGAGGAGGTGAAAAATACAGCATTTTCCTCATTGGTATATTAACAATTCTCTCTCTCTCTCTCTCTCTCTCTCTCTCTTTCTCTGTATATGGACACACTCATATTTCTTCTATCTGTATAGATTGTAATGGTCATTTTTATGTGTCAGCTTGACTGGATTCAAGAACATTGAGAGAGGTTTTAGAGCATTATTTTTGAGTATGCTGCTGGGATAGTTTCCAAAGGAGATTGCTTCGAAAATAATTTGAATGAGTTGGGAATCTTCTGCTCTCACTTTGGGCAGGCCCCTTCCCATTGACTGAAGGCTTGGATTTCAAAGAAAGGAAAGACTTGGTCCAATAGCAACAGTCCCCTGGATTCTTGAGGATTCAGCTTTAGATGGAATTACAACATTGGTTTATTTGGTTTTGCATCTTTTGGATTTAAAGTGATCTGTGGTAATGGCATCCATGGTTTCCAGTCTGCATAAAGTGTGTGTAGGATTTCTCCAGCTCCATGATCATACATCTATCTATCTATCCATCCATCCATCCACCCATCTATGTATCTCCGAATTGTCTATCTGTCCTCTGGAGAATCCTGACTAATATATGGGGTTAGATATTGACATTTTGTTTTATACATTATAGATAACTATATAAAAATTTATATCACAAACATGTTCTATATATATTTTTATTTTTTATAATTAGATCAATATTTATCTAAAGTTAGGGAACTAGGTTATAGATCTATCTATACATCATACTTATCTATATTTCATATATTCTGATCTACAGATACATTACAGGTATATAATACATTGTATATGGCATTTACTTTCGGTTCTGTTATTTATTTATGTACCATATATATGATATGTAATATATGCAATATATGTGATATTGATATAGGGGGAAGAGATTAACTCCCAAACCTACTAGATGTTGGAAACGCAAGTTCATGTTCTCTAAAATCGAAGAATGAATTCTAGGAACAACAGAAGCCAAGAGTCGGAAAAAGTTATTGGGAGAAAGAAAACTTCTGCCTAAGAGAGACAGAAGGGGGACCAGAAAGTGGGTTGCCCACCCACCCCACTTTTCAGGATGTTTTATACAGCAAAGGCATGCGGTGAGGTGGGTACAAAGTGGGACAAAACTATAAGACCCAATGGATATTTGCAAGGTGAGCATGAAGTGGGATAAAACCATGACCAACCAATCAGATTACAAGTACAGTCACTCAGGTAATATTGGTCAAATTGGGATCAAATGGGAAGACAAGTCACATACAAGGAATTTTCCATTTAGGATATCAATCACTGCTATCTATTTCTAGGGGAAGTAGTGCTTCTTTTCCTTTTTATAATGCTAACCAGTGAATGTGCCTCAATTGTTCTCCATGTTGGTTCCTTGCTATGTTGGCTACTGGAGGGCTGGCCCCTTAAGGGAGGCCCTGTCTACCTGCCAACAAGATATCTAATTAACTTACCTATCTGTAATAATACATTACATATATATGTATTATATGTTTTATATATATAGTAGAGAATGTCCATATGATATTTTTATCTTTTTACTTCACCCATGTGGTTCTTAAACTCTTCAGCAATTGGTCTTTAATAGTTCTCATCTATATTGAGGTGGTAAAGCTACTTAAAGTTTAATTACCTTAACTTTGGTACTTTGTCGGAAGCCATTCTACATAATTTGGGGGAAAATCATTTCACAATTAAATTATGATCAGGGGCGTCTGAGGCTTCAATGGTCCACTGATGCTGTGATGCTCAAGGACAAGGTTACATCAGCTGAAGACATGCTGGTTCTGTAAGAGCAGAGTAGTAATAAAAAAAGAGAAAGATTTCACCTGGAAAGGGGCAAATTCCTTATCAGCTTAACACATCCCACCTACAGTTGTAAGAACATTTTGCTCATCTTCACCAAACTAATCAACATAGGGTCCTCATTGACGTTAGATCTTCATCAGAATAAGATCCTCATCTTCATAGGATTACTGCTGATCTCTGTGACATGTGATACTCCCTCTGATTACAAGATCCTCATGAATTTAGGATTATTGTCACCCTCTGAGTCATCTAATCCTCCTTATGAACTCAATAAATAGTGGCAAGCTTGGAGTGTCTTTCTTTTTGCCACTCTGACGAATTGACCTCCAGTCCCCTATATAATGTGAAATTACACAAGTCTCTGTTGTCTTTTTTTTTAGTCTTCTCTGTCTCCCTTTCTAGACAGTTGATGGATCATTAATTGACCTCTAAATTAGTCTCAAATTCTGAAACAGGCATAGTTCTTCTTATGATTAAGGCTACTGCTTTTTTCCTAATCAAGGATCTTCAAGTGTTTTGATGTTATCCACCCTTGATGATATTTTTTAAACTTTAATTGATATCTAGAAGTTTTTTCCTGAAATGTAAACATTGTTCTATGCTCTCTTAATGTCATTTCTTGAGCTTCTCCTCTATATGAAATTTCTTTTTATTCCCCTAACCACTGCTATTTCTCTGTGAACATAAGGTATAATATTTTCAAAGTCTACACCTCTATTCATAATATACTTACCTTTACAATTGTGAAAGACTTATTTTTCATGATTTGCAAATGAATTGTGAGTTGGAACACCCTTCCACTATCTGCAGTCAAACTACCCTTCCTTCTAGAATATAGAATATAAAATAAAAACAAATATAGGATATACACTAAAAACTTATCCTTAAACATGGTCCTCATTTTTAATCTCTACACTTTTGTTATCATCATTCTTTCCTTTGCCCTTTTTTTTCTTTTTCCTTTTTTCTTTTTTCTTTTTGGTACCAGGATGGAACCCAGGACCTTGGGTTTCTGAGGCAAGTGGCAGAACCACTGAGCTAAATCCTGGCCCCTTCCTCTCCCCTTTTCAATCCATTCTGCTATCCACCATTCTAGGGACATCATCAATTTCACCTCATGCAGTTCCGAAGTGATCTTCCAGTTTAATTTTAAACTGATATGGCACAGATGGAACATCAAATTTGGTCTTATTGTATGATCACATTTTACCTCTGTTATTTCCCAACTAGATTGTATATTTATTTTAGATAAGAGTAGCCCAGTAGTAAATATTCAATATCAAGTCTCTATCTTGTCTAGACACAGCCTTTATTTTCATAAGTTATCCAAGAATAACTTTAAAATGAAATGTGTAGGGAACAGGGAAAGGGACATTACTAGAACCTCTGCACTAAGCCCTAGTCTCCTGCGAGCCATAGCAGCACAAGGTGAATTACAGGAAAGGTAGAAAAATGAGACTGAGGGCCAGGGATTTAGCCAGTGGTTCCACCACCTGCCTTGCAAGTGAAAGGACCCGAGTTTGATCCCTGGTACAAAAAAAAAAAAGAAAAGAAAAATGAGACTGAGAAGAAGCTGAGCTTTGGGTCTGATCAGTGCTGCTCTGGGTGGCAAAGATGAAAGACTCAGCTTACTGCACCTTTTATTCAGTATATTGGGAGAAACAAGTATAACAAATGACTTGCAGGGAGTTCAGTACATCCGGATGAACAAGATATAAAAATCCAAGAACAAAGAGGAACTGAGTAGATGAAGATTTTCTTCCTCCCAGGATGTCTTCAGCTGGTGTAATTTTGTCCTGGAGAATCACAGTATCACTGGATCATTGAGGTCTCAGTTGCACCTGGAGGCAAAAATGGAATTATGTCTCAGAATGCCATAGCTGAGCTGTAGACAGAAGAACTAGGCTAACCAAATGATTTTTCCCTAAAATTATGTAGCATTGATCTGAAGGACCCTAGTTAACAAGACAGACTACATATTGCTGCTTAACCCACCTGCCTGTCCTTTAGATGAACTCAGGAGGAAGCTTAGAAACTTCCTCCCCTTAAAAGGTCCCTTTAGAAATAACAATTAATCAACTATTGTTTTACAAATGTTCTAACAGCAGGACATTCCCCTTCTGTACCTTTTGCTTGCTTTACTAGTTCTATCCCATAGGGGGGCCTAGAAACTGTTGGCCTCAAAGGAGTATAAAACATGTTTGTCTCCCCCCAGTCAGGGCTCGGGTCCAATGCTTTGCTTGGGTCCTGGCTGGTAATAAACTCCTGTGTGGATTTAATATTGGTCTCTGGTTGATTCTCTTTCACTGGGTCTAACATTTTTGGAGGCTCCAACGAGATAGCCAGCTACTCTGGAACTTATCATTGTTTCTTTTTAGAAGAGACCAGGATCAGGCATCGGTGGTGTTTGGCCCCTCTGGACACCAGTCTGTGGAAGGAGAGGCTACCCTGATGGTATTCTGGGGCTCTGGGTAGGCTGGTCCCAGTTGGGCCCTATTGCTGATAACCCAACCCACAGGAGTTTATGGGGAAAGCCTCTAGAGGTAAGAATCAAATGATTCTTAGTGCACTGTGGGTAGATAGGAGGAAGCTGGATGTGGCACAGGTTCCCCTAGGTAGAGTCCTTTCACAATGGCAAGCAGACTCACTGGGTCAGAGTCATCAGAAGGGTGACTCCCTGGGTGGGGTCCATATCCATTTGGCCCCAGGGGTTTTACTTGACCAAAATTTGTCTTTGTCTGTTTATTGTTGTCTGTCTGCTTGCTCTGTGTGCCTTTTGCATTTTCACAGGCAAAAATCATGAGGTCCTCAAAGTCCATGGAAGGAACTCCACTTGATTGTGTTTTAAATAACTTCAAAAAAATTTATTCCACAGACAGAGAAGATGAATATGGCATGAAATTTTCTAAAGGCAAATGATGAACCCTGTGTCAATTAGAATGGCCCAGTTTCAGAGTCAGTTGGCCCCCAGTGGGAACTTATTCTATGCACATTTCTCACAAGGTTTGGAATGTGGTCATGGGAGTTGGGGCCCCACAGGTCCCAATCAACCTTTGGCACTCAATTGGGACAGGACTATGGTCCATCATTCCCATCTTCCTCCTCCCTTTTTTCTTTAAAACAGACAGAGCCCGGGGGAGGATTGATTTATGTTCCTTTTAATCTCAGGTATTAATTTCTCTTCTTGAGTCTGTTTTTCATACCCATCAGCCAACTTGGGATGATTACCAACAGCTTTTCCAGACCCTGTTCAACACTGAGGAGCAGTGCCGCATTTATCAACAGGCAGTCAAAGAGGCCCTGGGGCCAAACCGTGGTGTCACTCCTGGAACCCCAGGGTACTCGTCCAGGGCTGAGGCTGCAGTTCCATTGTGGTGCCCTGAATGGGACCCCAATGAAGATGATGGTAGGAGGAGGCTGGGGACCTACCACCAGCACTTATTAGGGGGACTCCAGGTAGCTGCCAGAAAGCCCACTAATCTGAGTAAGTTAAGTGAGGTTTTCCAGGGAAAAAGAGTCTTTAGCTGCATTTGTAGAGAGACTCTTGGAAGCCTATATAGTTTTCACTCCTATTGACCCAGAGGCTTCCAAAAATGCAGCAGCTTTAAATTTGGCCTTTGTTTCCCAGTTGCCCCCAGACATTAAAAAGAAATTACAGAAATTGGAGGCATTTGAGGGAAAAAATAGGACTAAACTCCTGAGCATAGCCCAGAAATTTTATGATATCTGTGATGCCCCCAAGGAAGTCCTAGCCAAGAAACTGGGGAAAGTCACTATAGTTGCACTCCAGGCACAAGAGATAGTCCCTCTGGACAGAAAAGGAGAAAGCCACCTTTTTGGCTTTAAAGAAAGCCTTAGTGTCAGCACCAGCCCTGGCCCTACCTGATGTCACCAAGCCCTTTTGGTTGTTTGTGGCTGAATGAAGGGTTATAGCCAAAGGAGTGCTAGCCCAGACATTAGGGCCTTGGAACAGACCTGTAGCCTACCTGTCTAAAAGACTTGATCCTGTGGCAAGTGGTTGGCCTACCTGCTTGAGGGCAGTTGTAGCCACCAGCCTCCTGGTCAAGGAGGCAGATAAGCTCAGCCTTGGACAGGACCTGGTCATCACTGCACCCCATGCAGTGGAGATGTTGCTGAGAGGAGCCCCAAAATGATGGCTCTCCAACACCCACCTGACTCAGTACCAGGCCCTGCTGCTGGATGTGCCACACATCAAATTTGCCTGAGAAATGGCCCTTAATCCAGCCACCTTACTCCTGGACTCCAACTCGTGTGCACCTCTCTGTGACTATCTGGACACTCTGACAACTTCCACCACCAACCACCCAGACCTGACTGATGTTCCCCTGCAATGCCCAGATGAGACCTTCTTCACTAATTGAAACATCTTTGGGGAAGATGGAGTCAGGTATATGGGGGCAGCTGTAGTCAGTCCAGAAGTACAAGTACACTGGGCACAGGTATTAAGCTGGGGGGCATCGGCACAGAGGGCTGAACTAATAGCCTTAACTCAAGCCCTAAGGTTAGGCCTAGACAAGGCTGTAAACATCTACACTGACAGCCGGTATGCATTCACCACTGCCCATGTGTATGGCGATGTCTACAGCCAGAGAGGGCTATTGACATCAGAAGGGAAAACTATCAAAAATAAAAAAGAAATTTTGGCCTTATTGGAGACAATTTGGAAACCCAGGGCATTGGCCATTGTTCATTGCAAAAGCCACCAAAAAAGAGATAGCTTTGAGTCCTGCAGTAAACGAGAGGTCAATGATGTGGCCTGATGAGTGGCCAGAGGACCAGTGGGGCCAATAGACATTCTTCCCATCCAAGCCTTTGGCTACCTTCCAGAAAGACCCACATATACCCTAGAAGAGGAAGAGGAAAACCAAAAGCGAGGGAGTACAAAACTGGACTCAGGCTGGTGGAAAGGGACAAATGAACAAATTTGTCTCCCTTGAGCCCTGGGGTGACAACTTGTTCATCAGTTACATCACTTAACTCACCTGGGAAAATCAAAGTTAAAAAGACTAATGAGCTCTAAGTTTTCAATCCCAGGACTGGCCTCTATGGTCCAGGACATCAGTTCCAGGTGTCAGGTGTATGCACAGGTAAACTCCAAGACAAAGCTAAGGAGAGAAAGTAATCAACTATGGGAAAGAGAGCCAGAGGAACATTGGGAACTTGACTTCACTGAAATAAAATCCAGCAATAGGTTCAAATATTTACTGGTATTGGTTGACACCTACTCAGGTTGGGTAGAAGCTTTCCCCACTCATGGAGAATCAGTCAACATAGTAACTAAGGTTTTGCTCCAGAAGATAGTTCCCTGATTTGGCATCCCTCATTACCTGGGGTCTCACAATTGGCCTGCCTTCACGGCACAGATATCCAAATTGTTGGCGAAGGCACTGCATATTGATTGGAAGTTACACTGTGCCTATCACTCACAAAATTCAGGGCAAGTAGAACCCTGAAAAAAACCCCTGACTAAATATGTTCTAGAAACTGGTGGTAGATGGCCCTATCTGCTTCCTCTAGCCTTGTTAAGAGTTAGATGTACCCCATATGTGACAAGTTTAACCCTTTTGAAATCTTGCATGGGAGGCCGCTGCCACTCCTCCCTAAGTTAAACCTTGAATAGATAACAGAGTATTCTTGTGTTTCTTTACTTCAGTCTCTTCAAGCCTTATAGATTCTTTAGACTGAGATCCAGGCTACAATACAACAGGCTGGAGAAAAACACTTTATGACATTCCACCCCCACAGTTTCATGTCAGGAGACCTGGTCCTGATATGCTCGGTTTGCTTGCACCAAGGGCTTGACTATATACATTCCCAAACAGTTTTGGCTACCCCATCTGCCACTTTATTTTCTGTCACCATGTATGTTGTTCCACAAGTCTATTATTATAAAAAAAAGGGGGCTCGTAACATCTGGGATTAACCATTGAACACTATAGGAGTAAATGGGCTGCCTCTGTTTTAGTGCCCCTTCTGGTGGGATTAGGAATAGCTGGGTCATTGGCTATTGGAACTTCCTCCCTGATCCTTCAGGACACAAATTTTCAAGCCCTAAGCCACCAAGTAGCCAGAGATTTGTGTCACCTGGAAGACTCAATCTCCAGGTTAGAGAACCAGGTTGATCTCCTAGCTGAGATGGTCCTGCAAAATCAAAGGGGACTTGATCTCCTGTTCATGAAACAAGGAGGGTTATGTGTAGCCCCAGGAGAAACCTGTTGCTTCTATGCTAATCACTCTGGTGTCATTAGAGATACCCTAGCTATGTTCAGGAAAAATTTAAAGACTAAATATGCTCAACAAAAGAATCAAAATTGGTTTCAAAATCTATTTGACTGATCCCCATGGGTAAGTAACCTAGTTTCTGCTGTAGCAGGCCCACTAGTTATCTTACTTCTGCTTTTGCTCCTGGGACCTTGCATTATAAATGCTCTGACTAAATATGTTAGACAAAGGGTTGATGCAGTTAAACTGATGGTGTTGAGACAAAATTATGAGATTTTTAAAAGATGTTTTAAAAGAAAAATCCAAAGAGTAAATACAGGAATCAAAAATTTGATTAAGTTACAAGAGCCAGTGGGGAATGAAGGACCCAAATTAGCAAGACAGACTCCATATTGCTGCTTGACCCACCTGCCTGTCCTTTAGCTGAACTCAGAAGGAGGAAGCTTGGAAACCTTCTCCCCTTAAAAGGTCCCTTTAGAAATAACAATTAATCAACTATTATTTTACAAATGTTCTAAGAGTAGGACATTCTGCTTCTGTACCTTTCACTTGCTTTACTAGTTCTATCCCATAGGGGGGCCTAGAAACTGTTGGCCTCAAAGGTGTATAAAACATGTTTGTCTCCTCCCAGTTGGGGCTTGAGTCCAATGCTCGGCTCGGGTCCTGGCCAGTAATAAACTCCTGTGTGGATTTAATATCAGTCTCTGGTTGGTTCTCTCTCACTGGGTCTAAGAGCTCCAGACAGAAATGAAATATAAACTGTATATTTTCATAGAAAATATTAAAACTTACATGTTTCCAATTAGACACATAGTTTTCTTCATTCCAATTTGAGATAGCTTCTCTAAATCATATTATTTTAAAGAAAATTAGTGTATACTGTATGTCACATGTAAGACAGTTGATTTGAAGGCTATTGTCAACAGAAGCTAATTCAACTTTTAATTATTGTCTCCATGATACTGATAAAAATGATAAACCATGAGGCAATTTAGGGAAAAGACTCAATCAGTAACAATGTTATCATTTCATACCATGCCCTAAGAAAGCTTTGAAAATGTGAAAACCAAAAAAAAAATAAATTAATCTTACAAATAAAATGAAAATATTTACTATCAGGAAGCTAGAGGGAATTAAGTGAATTAAGGAGCTCTTTGGGGGTAACATATTTGTTACATTAATTTTATATAATAGGGTCATCATATGATAATATATGATTGATATACCCATCAAATTGAATGTGATAACCTCTCTTTGTGTACATGCAAAGGAACATAATGATTCTAGACTTGTTCTCTGGAAACTAAACATACAAGTCTTAATTACATATTGGTGTGGTATCACAGGGACCAAGGAGGAATACACATGATTATAAATTGTCCAAACAAAGTATGTTAGGACCCTTTGTGGTTCCAATGTATCATTATTTCTAATTAACAAATAAAAATGCACATTGTCATTTATGATATATTTTATTTCCATTGCAGAGTGGCTAAATAAAGCTAATTATATGCTTTATGTGGTGAGAAAACCTACACTTTGTTGTTGATTCTCATAATATTACATGATTAGCTATAGTCACCATGTTAAAAAAAAAAAACAGATCTCATGAACTCATTATTCTTACTCAACTGAAAGATGTATGCTTTAATCAGCACTTCACCATTTTTCTCTTATTTTCTGGCCCCTGTTAACCATCAGTCTACATTATGCTATTAGGGACTTGACATTTTTTGGGGGATTCACATATATGTGATATCATGAGGAATTTTGATTTTTCCATCTGGCTTATTTCAGTTAACATAAAGTCCACAAGGCTCATTTATGTTACAAACGTCAGGATATTCTTCCATTTTATGGCTGAATAGTATTCCATTGTATATGTGTATGGAATACATACAAAATTTCCTTATCAATTCATGAGCTGATGGACACTGAGGCTGGTCCCACCTCTTGAGTGTTGTGAACTCTGCTGTGATGAATATGGGAGTACGGATGTCTCTTCTGTATACACTTTCCATTTCCTTTTAATATAAACCCAGTAGTGAGATCTCTGGGTTATGAGAATTTTATGTTTAATTTTTTAAAAAGAAACTCTTACTTATAGTGTGTAATGTAATGTTTCACTTTTCTCCACATCTGCACTAGTAGTTGCCTTTTGTCTTTTAGTTAACAGCTAATCTAACAAGTGTAAGATGATATCTCTTGGTGGCTTTAATTTGTATTTTCCTGATAATTAGTAATGTTGAGGTTTTTTATACACTTCTGAGTTATTGGTAAGGTCATTGACTTAAGTTCCTGACTGACAGTGAAGAAATAAAACAGTCCTACAAAAGCCTGGAGACTTATCATGTACTAGGAGAGAGGAATTTCAATGTGAGAGGAACAACAACAATAACAACAACAACAAAACTCCACAAAGGAAACCAGATATACACAAATTTAAATTGAAAGATGTAAACTGTCAATAATAAGTAAAAATAATAATTTACTGTTTATAAAACATAAATTAATTGAAAAAAACTATAACCTTTACTAAGAAATATAGTTTTAGATGAGAAATTTATCAATCTACTTATACTGTAGGTACAAATACTTCCACTCTATAAGCACAATTTATTGAGATATGTGCAGGATTCAATTGGATTCCTTTTCACTTTGAGCAAAACTCCAATACATTGTTACTTGGAATCTAAACTTCTATTTTCTTCCATTTCCAACTGTACTCCAATACTTCATTCTTTCATAATTTCTATTGTGTTTCCTCTTCCTCTTTCTCTTTTTTCTTGTTCTTTGTTCATCTTTTTCTTCCTCTCTTCCTTCCTCCTTCTACTACATATTTTTTGTAGCATTCTGTTCTCACCACATTTGATTGCCTCAGCCAATGTTGCAGTTTTCTTCTACTTTCTAAAAAGTATTGCTTCATGTAGATACCATTCTATACCTTGTGGGAAGTGATCCGATGTAATAAACATGATGTAGTAGCTTTTTCCATTTATATACTAATCATTTTGTTCAAACATGTTCTGAAATGTTTCTATGTGGTAGGCTGGAGGCCATTTATATCATATTACACTCTGCCTCTCTAAGCTTCCTTTTAACTTGAAAACTAATTTTTTCATTTGAGTTACCTACTTCCAACACTATAGCATACCATGATTAGTAAATCAAAATTTTTATTTTAACTGTTTGTCCATCTCTCCCATGTAAGCATATGTAAATTATGTAATAGCCAGGCCCCCACATTATTGATAGTTTGATAACTAGTTTATGAATTTCTCCTTTGACTTGTTTCCTTAAAGTGTCTTTTTACCTCATTAAAAATATATCCATGCATCTTGTTGCAGGAAATATCTACACAGTTCAACCTATGTACTGTATAGATATTATATGTCTCAAAATTCTTTTGAAATATCCACTTCACATGATTTTTCTTAATAAATTTTGGTACACTGTCAGCACATTTGCATCAGTTTAAATAGTTATTCATTTAGATCATTATAGGGAAGCCTTCAGGCTGCCTAGGTGGCTGAGGTCAACTGAAGCATCACTCTGTATTGGTATTGTCAGCATTTGAGTTGCAACTGAGAATTTTCAGTTCAATCTCATATTTAACCTTGATTTAAAGCTTATCTTTATCCAAAATACTTTACAGACACTTTGAAACAACACAGCATTTGGATTATAATCCAGAACCATAGCTATCAGGATAAGGCAGCAGCATGACCATTTGTTCAGGGATTTGGGGTGCTGTTTTTTTCTGAACACAATAGAAGAGATTTTTAATGGATCAAAAAATTTTTAGATTTTAGAATAAAAATATTAAAAGCTTTGATAAAAATTTGCTTTTCAAGTAGGAAGTAGAAAGGTAATGAAAATATTGAATTGTAATATCTCAGTGTTCTTTATCAGTGCTTTACATGAAATTGCACAGTAATTATTTCATTCTATAAAAATCAATAGTTATATTTTTTCTCCATAGATATTAATGTTCTATGCATGGTTTAAAATTTCAGCTGTCCAGCAAGGAAGACATCCTTATTTGCTGATGTATAGTAAGAGAACAATTTAGCACATTAAACAAATTATTGATTGTTGAAAGATTATAATGACATTATATGATGAAAATATATTTATTCTGTTACTAATGGGATCATTCTTAAGTAGTGCTAAAATTATTATAATCTATACTAGAGATAATTAAAAGAATGATCTCCATGCTTAACCTGCTTATAGTGAATCACTGAATTAAATAAATAAGGAATTTATATTGAGTCTAATAGGAATTAATATAAATTACATCTACATACTACCATTTCCTCTACTGTATATCTGAAAATCTTATTTCTGTTGCCTATGTAAAAAATATATAAATTCTAATAGAATTTTTTTCTGGAAAGTAATCACCATGAAATTCAGTCTGTTCATCAGTTAAAATGGTAGTAGTGATACAAATTTATTACTCTTGCTGTTCTACAGATTCATGACACCCAACACTTAAAAACAGGAACTGAATGTTTTCTGGTGGGCTGGGAATGTAATTCTATGCTAAAGTGGTTTCCAAGCAGGTGGAAAGCTTTGGCTTCCAACCTCAGCACTAAAACAAAACAAAACACAAAACACAAAACCTTTCATGGAATCCTAAATGAGAATCTGATACCATTCTTGTCTAAAGACAAGAGAAGCCTGTTTCTTTAGAAAATAACAATGATGTGAAGATAATTGAATTTAAATCAAGGAGAGAAGATACAGTGTTAGGCAATTTTCATATATTACTTCTTTCTACTGTATCACCATATGTAAATTTTATGTTACATGTATATTATACTTTCATAAAAAATCCATAACACCATTTACTCAGGATAGAACCATTTCACTGTGTTTTAAATCATGTATACTTGGACAGAAGGTCAAAACATTATTTATTAATTGCCCAAATGTTTTACTTTGGTTTTAAATAAATTTTTCTAATTTTAAATAAAGCAAATTAAAATACAAATATTGGTATATTTTTCCTTGGAAAAATGTTTATATAGTCAAACTGTTATAACTTGGAGTATAAGCCCTAATGACCATGGATTCTAAGATGATCTTTGAGTTATTCCTTAATAATAAATGTTAAATAACTTCAATTTTTGTAGCATTTTCCATTTGCATAAAATGTTGAGAGTAAAAAGAGTCATTGAATGTGATCAAAGTGTGGTCTTTTGGTTTCAGAGAATTAAACTATGTGTCAGTAATTTATTTCAAAGAAGTAGAAATATTAAATGCAGAAAAAATTAGCCATTTTGAAAATATTAAGTGCAGAAAATGGCCATTTTTCCAGAAAAAAGGACTGATGATTTTTCTATATTCTAAAACAGAAGGTCAAAATGTGTAAATAAATATACAGGTGCTGTACACACAGAGACAGATTGCTTATTGTCATTGTTTATTCCAGTGTAGATTTTGTGGCTATTTTCTTAATACTCTCAATTTTCCTATACATTTATTATATGTCAACATTGTCAATTTATGTTTAGACTGTTTATTTTATGTGTAACCCATGTCATATGGACACATTATATAAATAATTGTTTCTAAACACTAGTGTCTTAGTACTGCATCTTTTGCATAATAAACCCATATAAAACTCCCCTTAGTTTTTTGACATGCAAGGTAATGCTGAAATTTGTTATGTACCAGTCTTTGATTGCTCTATCTCATATCAGGCTTAGATATGAGCCAAACCTTTATGAAAATTTAGAAATTGTAACTCATGATACATTGGCATAAGGGATAGGATTGAAAATATGGTGGATGATTACATTAACATAGATATTACAGAAAAGAACACATTCTTTCCTAGGATATTGTCTAAAAGTTTTTAGAGTGCTGGTTTGGTATTGATGAAGTTCCTAAGGTGCTCTTTGTCATGAAAGTATCTTATTTCTCCATTAATTTTGAAAGATAGTTTTGTAGGATACATCAATGTGGGTTGGAGGCTGTTTTTCTTTAGGGCTTGGAATACATCACTCCAAGCTCTTCTTGCCTTGAGGGTTTGCATTGAGAAGTCTGCTGTGATTCTGATGGGCTTTCCTTTGTATGTGATTTGTTTCTTTTCTCTATCTGGTTTAAGAACTTTGTTCTTCTGTTGTGTTTCTGGAATATTAACAATTATATGTCCATGTGTAGATTTTGTTTTTTTATCAAGGCTTTTTGGAGTCCATTATGTCTCACTTATGTGTATGTCAAGTTCTTTTCCCCTGCTTGGGAAGTTTTCTGCCATTACTTCTGTGAACAGCTTTTTTTTTTTTATGTCATCTGCACTCTCTCCTGTTTCTTTGTTGACTCCAATCAGTCTTATGTTATTCTTCTTTGCATCGTCTAGCAGCTGCTGGATTGATTTCTTGTGGTCACTTACAATTTTGAAACATTTTTTCTTTTTCTGGTCACTAATTGCAATCTTATCTGCTATATCTGAAATTCTGTCCTCACATTGGCTCCTTCCACTGTGTAGACTTTCAATGGACCTTTTAGTCTCCTGGAAAACTGTTTGCATCTGTTTTATGGATTCCATTTGTTTCCTATGTTGGGATTCCTCATGTTCCTCAGCTAGTCTCTAGATTTATCAATCATGTCTTGCATTATGATCACAATCTCTCCTGCTATCTGAGAAATTATTTCTGATTACATTTTTTCCAGATCCTCTTTTGTTGCCCATTCAGGGAGTTCAGGTGCTTGAGTATGAGTGTTCCATCTCATTTCCATTTGGTGTTGCTGTAGGTGATCTGGAATTCTGGTTTTGAGAATTGTTTCCATGTCTTCTCAGTTCAATGGAGGGGGTTGCAGCTCACCTCCTCTGTGCTGAGAGCAGTGGAACAGTGGCCTGCAGACCCCTACCTCAGCACTGGTAGTAGTTGTATGCACATATCTAATTTCATATACCTGAAATTTTCTGTACTTTAAACCCAAAAATTCTAAAGAACATGTGAAAAAGAAGTGATTTCTAAAGTATTAAATTAAATGCAAATCAAAAAGTGATTAAAATTGACTACAAAAGAAATAAATTTCAAATACATTATATAATCATGCAATCAAGAATGAATAACATTGGAAGAAAAATCCATTATAACACATACTAAATTTGAGAGAGAGGGATACTGAATATAACTAACCATTCCAAGAGTTATAAAATAAATGGCAAATATGTTTGATCATATATACAATTTTTATATGAAAATGAAGCATAAACTAGACTTAAATGTTTTATAAGAAAATTTGTTACAAATCCACAAGAGAAAAATGTAAACAGGTTTTCAAGGATATTTAAATGTCATATAGAAATTTTCTTGAATTTATTTAGAATAACAGAAATAAATAAATAATAAATAAAATAAAAACAGAAATAAATAAAAAAATAAAATATCATATTTGTATGAATTCTTTTATAGCTTGCTTTTCTTTTTTTTTTTTATATTTCACACTTTTTGTAAAAAAAAATTGTACTAATTCCTCTTTCCATGAGTAATCCAAAAGCAATTCTTCATTTGATGTTACTTTTCTAAAATTAGTTTGACTAGTATACTAAAAAGAAATCTACATATAGGCCTATAATAGTTAGGATTCCAGAAATCCAACAGAAGAACAAAATTCTACAAGCAGTGAGAGAAAAGAAACAAGTCACATACAAAGGAAAGCCCATCAGAATCACAGCAGACTTCACAATGCAAACCCTAAAGGCAAGAAGAGCATGGAGTGATGCATTCCAAGCACTAAAGGAAAACAACCTCCAACCCAGATTGTTGTATCCATCAAAACTATCTTTCAAAATTAATGGAGAAATAAGATACTTTCATGACAAAGAGCACCTTAGGAACTTTATCAATACCAAACCAGCACTCCAAA
Organism: Heterocephalus glaber; assembly: GCF_000247695.1. The sequence continues at coordinate 4,989,124 of NW_004624873.1, forward strand.
AACTTTTAGACAATATCTTAGGATAATACAATGAGGATCACAACCCCAGGAAGCACAACAGAATGAATCCATCAGGCATGACAAGAAATTAAATGTAAAGAAGGAGAATCCAACAAAAAGCAAAAGTTAGGACAATAATACGTCAATATGTATCAGTTATAACCATCAAAGTTAATGTTCTCAACTCACCAATCAAAAGAAATAGACTGGTAGAATGGATCAAGAAGCAAAATCCAACATGCTGCATACAAGAAACACACTTAATTCAAAAAGAAACTCATAGACTGAAAGTTAAAGGGTAGAAAACAATGCTTCATACAACAGGAACTCAAATAAAAAGCAAGAGTAGCTATCCTCTTTGCAGATCAAGTAGATTTCAAACCAACCCTGATTAAGAGAAACAAAGAAGGGCACTACATCCTTGTAAAGGGAACAATCCAAGAGGAAGAGATAACAATCAAAAATGTCTATGCACCAATAGCTGATGCACCCAACTATATAAAACAAATACTAACGGACATGAAAAGTCATATTAATACAATAGTAGTGTGGGAGCTCAATACCCAACTGTCACAAATAGATAGATCAACTAGACAAAAAATAAGTAATGATATACTAGAACTCAATCAAATTCTTGAACAAATTAACTGAAGAGATGTTTACAGAGTGTTCTGCTCCACAAAATCAGAATACACATTCTTTTCATGTGCACATGGGTCCATCTCCAAAATAGACAACATACTCACTCTTAGGACATATTTAAGTAAGTGTAAAGAAATTGAAGTTACCCCCTGTATATTATCAGACCATAGTGTGATGAAATTGGAGATCAATAGTAAAAGAAACCACAAGAATTTCATAAACACATGAAAATTGAACAGCACACTTCTGAATAACCGATGGGTCACAGAGAAAATTAAAGAAATCAGACAGTTCCTTCAATTAAATATCAATGACAATACAACATATTGAAATCTATGGGACACAATGAAAGCAGTCTTATGAGGGAAATTCATAGCAGTGAATATGCATATTAGGAAAACAGAACGAGCCCAATTAAACAACCTGTTGCTGAACCTCAAGCTTCTAGAAAAAGAAGAGCAGGACAACCCCAGAGCTCATAAAAGGGAGGAAATTATAAATACCAGAGGAGAAATCAGTGCAATGGAGAGTAAGAGAACGATTAAAAAAAAATCAATGAAGCCAAGAGTTGGTTCTTCAAAAGAATCAACAAAATTGACAAATCCTTAGCTGACCTTATCAGAAAAAGGAAAGAAAAGGCCCAAATCCATGAAATTAGTGAAGAAATGGGTGAAATTACAGCAGACCTAGCAAAAATCCAGCACATCATCAATACCTACTTTCAGAACCCATACGCCAATAAGATGGAAAACAGAGAAAAAATGGACAGATTCCTAGACATGTACGAATTACCAAAGTTGAATGAAGAAGACCTAAAAATTCTAAACAACCCAATATCAACCAATGAAATTGAAAATGTAATTAAAATCTTATCAACAAGAAAAGCCTGGGTCCTGATGGCTTCACTGCTGAATTCTACAAGACATTTAGAGAGGAACTATTACCACTACAGTTTAAATGCTTCAATGAAATTGAAAGGGAAGTAATACTCCCAAATTCATTCCTGGAAGCAAGCATCACCTTGATCCCCAAACCAGAGAAAGACCCAACTGAAAAAGAGAACTATAGGCCAATCTCACTAATGAACATAGACGCAAAAATCCTTAATAAGGTACTCGCAAATAGAATGCAGAAGATCATCAAGAAGAACATACACCCTGACCAAGTGGGAATCATCCCAGGGATGCAGGCATGGTCCAACATATGCAAATCAATCAATGTAATACACAATATCGATAGAGCCAAAGACAAAAAACATATGATCATCTCAATAGATGGAGAAAAAGTATCTGACAAAATCGAACAAGCATTTATGATAAAAAACCTACAATAAATTGGAATGGACTATCTCTACTTCAATCTGATAAAAGCCATCTGTGGAAAACCAACAGCCAATATCATACTAAATGGTCAAAAACTGAAATCCTTCACACTAAAATCAGGAACAAGACAAAGATGTCCACTATCACCACTCCTGTTCAACACACTTTTGGAAAGTTACCCACAGCAATTAGACAAGAGGATGAAATAAAAGGAATAAAGATGGGAAATGAAGTCAAATTGTCATTCTTTGCAGATGACATGATCTCCATATAAAAGACCTGAAGAGCTCCACCAAAAGTCTTCTAGACTTAATAACCAAATTCTGTAAAGTAGCTAGATAAAAGATTAACACAACAAAATCAATATCTTTCCCCTACAGGAATAATAGACTCACTGAGAGAGAAATAGGGCAAATAATTCCTTTTTCAAAAGCTTCCAAAAAACCTGAAATACCTAGGAATCAACCTAACAAAAGAAATCAAAGATCTCTTCTCTGAAAACTATAGCACCCTGAAAAGAGTAATTCAAGATGATATCAGAAAATGGAAAGACATCCCTTCCTTCTGGACAGGATGAATCAACATAGTGAAAATGGCCATACTTCCAAAAATTCCTTTATAGTTTCAATGCAATCCCAATTGAAATCCCAGTAGCATACTTTACAGACCTTGAGAAAATAATCCAAAACTTCATTAGGAACAAGAAGAGACCTAGAATAGGAAAAGAAATTCTAGGCAACAGAGACATGGCAGGGGGTATCACAACCCCCAACTTGAAACTATACTACCAAGCTACTGTGATAAAAACAGCACGGTATCAACAAAGAAACAGACCTGAGGACCAGTGGAACAGATGAGAATATGCAGAAACTATTCCAGACACACTCAGAAACCCCATCTTTGACAAAGGACCCAAACACCCTCACTGGAAGAAAGATAGCCTCTTTAATAAATGGTGCTGAAATATTTGGTTTCAATTTGCCAAAGATTAAAATGAGACCTATATTTCTCAACATGCACTAAACTAAAATCTAAATGGATTAAAGATCTAAATATTAAAACAGAAACACTGAACCTCCTGGAACAGAGGTTTGATAGAACTCTTGAAGTCATTGATGTAGGAAAAGATTTTATGAACAAAACCTCAGTTGCCCATGAATTACCACAAACATTCAACAAGTTGGACCTCTTCTTATTAAAAAGCTTTTGCACAGCAAGAGAAACCACCAGTAATGTGAAGAGACAACCCACAGTGTGGGAAAAAATCTTCACCCCCTGTTCCTCAGACAGAGGCCTACTATCTCAAAGCTATAATGAATTTAAAATAATCAGACCACACAAATTTAAGGACACAATTCAAAAATGGGGATCTGAAGTGTACATACATTTCTCAGACAAAGAATTAGAAATAGCAAATAAACATATGAAAAAATGTTCAGCATCACTGGTCCTTCAAGAGATGGAAATGAAAACAATGCTGAGATTCCACCTCACCCCAGAAAGAATGAAATCAACCAATAACACATGCTGGTGGGGCTGTGGGGAAAGAGAAACCCTGCTCCACTGCTGATGGGAGTGTAGGCTGGTGCAACCACTGTGGAAATCAGTATGGAGATACCTCAAAGAACTAGGACTGGAAGCTCCATTTGACCCAGGTATTCCTCTGCTGGATATCTTCCCCAAAAAGGTAAAAGAATAATACCACAG
>NW_004624873.1:4995975-5021362 GCF_000247695.1 Heterocephalus glaber
TCTTAAAGTTTTATACTTTTAGGCTTTCATACTTAGGTTCATAGATCTTTTCAAGTTATTTTTATTTATGGAAATAAAGGGTTGAGGTTAATTTTTTATATATGGATACCAGGTGAACACCAGTGCCATTTGGTGAAAACAATATTTTTCCTCGGCTCTTGAATTGAGTTTATATTCTATAAAATGCTAATGTTAAATAATCTTTCAAAACTCAGTGGACATATATGTGTGGTTCTATTTCTAGATTTTCTGTTTTATTCCAATGATCTATATGTCTTTCCTTACAGCAACACTGCCTTGATTACTGTAGCTTTAGAAAAAGTCTTAAAATTAGGTACTAAATGTCTTCCAACATTGTTATTTTTGTTTTGTTTTGTTTTTTGGGTTTTTTTTTAAACTTGTTTAGGTCCTTTGTACTCCTACATAACTTTTAAATTTCAATATCTAATTCTTCATTTATAGCAAGTATACATAGACTTGAATTTTTATATATACCTTGTGTTTTTAATCCTGCTAAATTCAAATACAAGTTCTAGAGGCTCCTAGAGATTTCTTAATATCTTCTCTGTAGATAATCATTTAATCTACATATGAAGATTTTGCTTCTACCTTTCCAATCCTATCCTAGATGTGTCATTTTATTACCAGACTATTTTGGTGGGGACTAGGTTTCAAAGTTTAATGGACAGATGAAGAGTAGGCATATCTGCCCTTGTTTCCCATCTTAGGGAGAAAGCATTGTATCTTCTACATTCATATAAGTCATTTTTACTGGAAGTATGGAGTACATGTCTTTGATCTGTTGAGAAGGTTTTTTTCTGCTTCTATTCTCCTGATAGCTTTTACCATGAACAGCTGTAGAATTTAGTCCAATAATTTTTCTCCAACTAGTGACAGGATCATGTGGCTTTTTCCTTTCCTCTGTTAAAATGATGACTTTTGGGTTGGATCTTCCAATGCTGAACCAACACTGCCATCCCTATGATAAAACCACTTTCTACATACTGCCAGATCTGACTTCTAATTGTTTTGTTAAATAAATTTATATCTATATTTGTACTTTTTTTGTCTATCATCTTTATCCAGTTTTAGGATTAGCACAATGTCGATTTCCTAAAATGAGGGAAGAAGTGTTTCTTCTTTACCTGCTTTAAATGTTTGATATAATTTATTGGTTAAAATGTATACGAACTTGGTGTTGTCATATAGGTAGGTTTTTAAGTTAGGAATATATTTAGCACCTATTATACTTTCTTTAATAGGTGCTGTTCAAATTTTATATTTCCTCCAGAGTTAGTTTCACTAATTTGCCTTCCAAGGTACTCCTAAGAAGTCACCAAATTTATTTCAAATAAAATTTTTGTAATATGCTTTCTATATCCTTTTAAATCTGTAATATCTGTGGTAGTGTTTCCTAGATTTTGATATTGTAATTTTAAAAATGTATAATTGTTATTATGTAATAGGAAGAAAAGGTCTAAAAGAGCAGGGGAAGTGGGAGTGGTAGGGGAAAGCAAAGAAGGGAAAAGAAAAAATATGAGAAAAGGGAAAAAATGAAAAATATGTCTTTGCAAAGAGGGAAGGGTGGAGGAGGTGAAGGGAGGGCAGGGGAAGGGGAAAAAATAAGAACCAAGATACTCATGTAATGGTACAAGATCCCAACGATGAATGTAAATGTATTTTATACCTAAAATGTACCAATAAATGTAATGGGATAAATAAAAATTTTATTTTAAAAATATTTGAAAGAATGTCAAAGATTTTTGCACAGTTTTATAATTATATGTGGGAAATAGAAAGTGCAATATGTTTTTTCTTAAAGAAAAACTTAATAATCTTCTCTACCTGTCTGATATGTGGGACTGTCATCAGGATCTGCTCACTGACTTTTCAAAGCAGCAGACTGGTGTGTGCCTATAGCATGAGGTGTTTTGATGAAATACCTTAATCAACTGCAGGTAGAGGTAACTCTCAGCTCTCAACTATTTAAAGTTCATGAGGCTGAAGATACAGTACAAAAAACTGTGCGTTTATCCAAGCTACATTGACCCTGAGGCTATAAAGCAGGTCACTCTTCCCACATCACACAAGGAGATTGTCTTATATAAAAATCTGCTGGGGTTCCAATTTTACTTATCAGTACTCCCAATTCTCCTATAAACATGAACCCCAGAGACTCGTCTTTGCTCCTTACATGTGGTCAATAGATCTGTGAGTTATGCCTATCTTTTCTGTTACCAAATAATCCAGTGTTCACCTAACTACGATCAAGTACTCAGATTAGCCATTTCTTTCTCACTTTCATGGCAAATTATTTCTCAGGGACAATATTATCTATTTTCTTTCATTTAACTTAGGGTAGCCCAAATTCATCCAAATAATTTCTCTTTTCAACAAAAGTCAATTACAAATATGCAAAATGTGAAACTTTTGCCGTTCTAGGCTTTTTTTCCCTTCAGTACTAGAGAGGTTTTTACACTGAATTACCTCCTTAACCCATTTTATCTTATGACAGGGTCTTGCTAAGCCAATAAGGCTGAACTGAAACTTGCAATCCTCCTATCTCCGTCCTCTAGAGTTCTGTGATTACACGATGATTTCTTGTACAAATATTAAAATCTGGTGTCAAACTTTTTTTATTATAGGTATTCACTTGTTTTAGTTGAAGACTGTACTGAAAAGAAACAAAATGGAAAAGAAAACAGAATGTAAATTAGTGATATCCTACAACTATTTCACATGGTAGTTTGTGTATTTATTTGGTTTCCAAAAGAAAACAAAAATTGAAATAAGGAAGTAGCTTAGAAAAATATAATGGGTGATTTTTGAGAACATTTGTAGGCATAAATTACCAATTATGTAATTAAACATTTTGTGCTTCTGTGCCCACATTTCTTTTATGCTTGTTTTTCTGTCCTTCATGGGAGATGAAATATTTCATAGTCACCTTGTAAACAAGGATCTCATCTGTTAATGTCAATGGAAAGTTTATTAATGTAGAAGTTATATATCCTTCAACCACACATATGTCATATTATGTATCAAGGCACCATTTGTTGTTTTACAACCTGGCATGTTCAGACATATGTTGATTCATACAGTAGAGTAGACATATATCAAAAATGAATTTTGTGAAAGGTTTTCTGAGAAACTAAATTATTAAATTAAGTAAATATATAAAGTAGATGTGTTTACAAATTTATTAGCATCTCACGTTGAACTGGGGATAACACTCTGATTAACATAAGGAATAGTTTTATGGCAAGTTAAAATGAATATTTTCTCTGATTACATCTAAGGTTTTAAAAAAGTGAAAAGTAAGTAAATCTATTCTTTAACAGAGTAAATAGCAAAACAAGTTCATTAAAAATAATACTTTTCCATGGTGTAGAAAGAAATTTCTTTTTTAAGTAATATTTTGTGTTGGTAAATTGAAACTAATGCACTGCTTGTATAAAAATTTGAGGATATATGGGCCAGGGATTTAGCTCAGTGGTTTTGCCACCTGCTGCACAAGTGCAAGGACCCGAGTTCGATCCCCAATACCGAAAAAAAAAAATTGAGGATATATTTTTGGCATATTAATTTTTATTCAAGTAGATATCAAAAGGAAGTAAAAATATGTTAACTGGAGGCTTGAGGACCATTAGATGCGCAGATGGATTTTTTTTCCTTTGAAATAACATTTCATTGGGACTCTTCAAGTATGCACACTTGATTTTGGTTAAATAGATCATTAAGGTAAACAAATTAAAAGTGCATGTTTACCTCTGTGAAATTGTGAAAATTCTTATGATACTTAATATTTCATGAAAATCTAAAAAGAAAAATTTTAAATGACTAAGTGTGGAACACATGCATTGAGGCTTTGTCTTCTTTCATAGTTTGTCTTAATTCTTACAATTGCCATTAAGTGTACAGACAATTTAACAGTCTTTACATGACAGTGACTAAATGTCATTAATGAATCAGGCAAAACAAAAATCAAGTAATGAAATAAGAAATACTTAACAGTATCCCCTTTCTGAGAAAATGTCTACAGATTAGTAATTTATTTTTGATGGCTACAATATCAGATATATTATTTTCAAAGTCATGATACTACTCATAATAAGATTGACATTTTAGCATTTGAGATTTTGAATTTTCTATATGTGTAACAATTTCTGATTTAAATTTAATTTTTATTTCAAGCAAGGTATATCACCGATTCTACAAGTTTTCTTTTCTTTTTTCCTTTCTCAAGTGATTAATATTGATGTTTTCTTTCAGGTGAGCATATACCTATTAGTTACAGGATCATGATTAGAAGTAAATGCATCTTGCTTGTTATGGCTTGTATCTAGATGTCCTTCCAAAGCTTCATGAGGTCATAGATGGAGCTTTTTGGGGATGGCTGGAGGTGGAGTGTGTGATGCTGAAATCAATGATATGATGCTGGAATTGATTCGCGGTGCAAATCTAGCATTAAGGTTGCCCCATCCTGTGTGTGAATGCTACTTGCCCTAGCAGCTGGTAGCCTGGACAGTACATATGGGACAGAAAGAGGTTTGCTGCTTATTGCTTGCAACTTGTTATATATTTAAATTTCAAAGGTCATTTTACACCTTATTACATATTACCTATTGAAATGTTATGATTGTGTCCTGGAGAAGATTTTGTTTTGGAAACTTAATGTCGACATTAATTGGGGCATTAATTGGGTTTCAAGGAGGTCCTGTGTTGAGACTTCCATGAATGTATTGATTTTGAAAGAAGAGGAAGAGGCAACATCTGGGCTGAATAGACAGTTTGCATTTTTTAATACTTGTCAAGTTTTTTGTAATATATATGTGGCCAAATCTCCATTTCTTATATTTAACTGAAAAATGCATTAGTATGAGATACTTCTATCAAATACTCTCCTTGCAATTCACTGAAAGGCAGTTATAATATTATCATTTTACAACTTATCTGTTCCTAACATCAAGATTTCTAATATTTGGAAATCATGGAGTGGATCCTGTTTCTTAACATGCAACCCAATCAAAGTTTTCTTTTCTTCAACAAAGCATATTAATTGTAGTACTTCTACTACATTATGTGATACTCAAAAAATCCCACTCCCATTTGGATTTATATATGGTTATCTCTGTAAAATGTACAGAAATAACTCCCCATTCATGTAAGTAAGGACAGAATATTAGAGTAAATTATGTGTAGGCCAGATAGTTCAAGAAACAGATTGTGTAATAAATAAGAAGTCATATTAGGAATCACACACCAAAAGCCACTAAAAGGAAAGTTTAAATCTGTTGCATAGGGAATTTTATTTGGAGAGTTTTATTTGCATTTCTTCTTTCATTTTAGAGGTAATGAATCCTGTGGATTTTCATACCACTTATAATGTAGAATGAAGTTTATTTTCCAATGAGATATTCTATTTTGAGATAAATATTTAAATGACTTGGAGACCGAGGGCAGGTACATGTAGAGGCAATCAAAAAGATGGAGATGGAGAAGTTGCCTGAATTTTTCTCCACAGCATCGCTTCCCACCTTTTTGACATTGGAGAGGGGCTGAGGGGGGGTTAGGGAGGATTGGACGGTGGTGTGGATTGGTGGGAATGGTTTCAGACAATTCAAAAATGTAAGGAAGCACACAGCCTAGATGCCTTCAAAGGGGAGTTCACAGTAAGCTTTACACTTCTGTGAGAGTTTAACACCACTGCTGATCTGACAGGATGTGAGAGGCTAGGGCAGCAATGCCCATGACATGGAGCAGCTGTAAATAGAGAAGAAGTTTGTTGGCCTGCTTGCTAACAGGTCACTGAACTGTAACCCTGCTCTACATCACATTCAAGAATAGACTGCTATTGCCTGGATATTTTTGAATCTTGCCACCTTTGACTCTCAAGTGGCAACAACAAAAAATAAATCAGTTACCCTTGGACTTGAAGAAATATAATGGAGAAATATATTAGAAATAACTGTAAAACAATACAGTAGCTATAATTTACTTTTGTGCTATCATATGAAGTTTTCTGAAGTCAAATGAATCCAGGGACAGTTTTGAGGTGACATACTTTCCTTAGTCATATTCGCTTCTTTTTTTTTTTTTTTTTGAAAAGTATATTGTCGTTTTATTTTGCTTTTCATTCAGCACTAAAGATTTTGCACATTTGTTTATATATTTTTAGTAAGCTGTATTTCCTCTTCTGGAAAAATGTGTCTGGAAGTGTTTTTCCAAATTTCTACCTCATTGAAAGTTCTTTTTTTAAAATTTTATTTTATTGGTACATTTTAGGTATACAATATAATGACATTCATCATTAGAAGTTTGCACCTTTACATAATCCTCTTGGTTCTTTTTTTTTTTTTTCTTAAATTCTTTTACTGGTACATTGTGTATACAACACAATTACATTTCTCATTGGGAATTGTACCTTTACATAATGCATCTTGGTTCTTATTTTTTCCCCATTCCTAGTCCTCCCTTCACCCTCTCCACCCTTCCCTATTTACAAAGACTTCATTTCCATTTTTTCCATTTCTCATCATTTTTCCTTTCCCTTCTTTCCTTTCCCCTGACCTTCCCACTACCCCTACCCCTTTGGACCTTCTCTTCCTATTTTACATTATTGATTATTCATTCAAATCACTGGTACATTTTAGGTATACAATATAATGACATTCATCATTGGAAATTTGCACCTTTACATAATCTCTCTTTGTTCCCCAGCCCTCCCTTCAACCCCTCCATTCCTCCCTATTTGCAAAGATTTTGTTCCTATTTTTCCATTTTCTCATATTAATCCCATTCCCTTCTATCCTTTCCCCTAGCCCTCCCACTTCCTTCCCCTTTGCCCCTTTTCTTCCTATTTCACATTACCTATTATACATTTAGTCCTTATTTACACTTTCAGTTTCTCACACCAGAGAAACTATTCGGTATTTATTCATATGTGTCCTATTTATTTCACTTAAGAGTACCGCCTCAATGTGCATCCACTTAGCTATAAATGTCTCTAATTTCTCATTTTTTATGGCTGAGTAGTACTCTATTTTATAAAACAAACCACATTTTCTTTATCCAGTCTCCAGTTGATGGGCATTTGGGCTGTTTCCAAGTTTTAGCTTACAAACTGCGCTGCTATGAACATGGGTGCACATATATCACTGCGGTATGATTCTTTTAATTCTTTGGGGAAGATCCCCAGCAGTGGAATAGCAGGGTCAAATGGGACTTCAAGTCCTGGTTCTTTGAGGTATCCCCATACTGATTTCCACAGTGGTTGCACCAGTCTACACTCCCACCAGCAGTGGAGCAGGGTTCCTCTTTCCCCACAGCCCCGCCAGCATTTGTTATTGGTTGAAATAATCCTCTTGGTTCTTATTTCCCCCCAGTTCCTTGCCCTCCCTTCAACCCCTCCATCCCTCTCTATTTACAAAGACTTTGTTTCCATTTTTTAATTTTTTCATATTAATGAGAAAATGAAGGGAATGGAATTCATATTTGCTCCTTAATATATTTTTATCCGGACCCCTTCACCACTAAACTGACTGTGCCTTTGAAATATTCCCCAGAGTTTTCTTAATGATCAATACATTGACCTCAATTGATGCCCCAGCTTTCCTTCTCATTAATATTTTCAGCTCAAACTTTCTTTTCTTTCATTGCCCTGACTCTGCTTTAAAAAAAAATTCTTGGCAGAGCATTTCTTCATTGTGTATAAATACTCTAAAATAAATGAAGACTGATAACAGAAAAAATAGTGATAAACAATAGGAAAGGGGGAAATAGATCATTTACAAAAGGGGAGGGGAGCAATAGATGGATGAAGAGGAGAGGAAAAGGCAATGAAGAAAGAATTAAGATGTTACATATGTGTACTAACTCCCCATGAGGAATGTGAATAGTATATCCTGCAAATGTATACCAGTGAAAACAAAAGCTGAAAACCATTCTTGGAACATCATCATATCACCCCTATAAGCACTTATGTTTCTTTCCTCCCATCCTATATATTAATGTACAGTTGTATTGAAAAAACTGTCTTCCTATTTCACAATATTCTGATCTGAATTTTGGTAAAATAGATCCAACATGAATCATCCCTAGATCACAGCAAGTTATTTTATTGCACACTGAGCCACTACTAGCAACTATGGAGAGCCTTTGCTTCCATTCCATTACAAAGAGTGTCCTTTTTACTATCAATTGAAGAAGCCAGTATGTGGGAGTGATCCCAGACACTTTGCAATTTTACTTCACTTATATCAATTTAGCCACTTATTTCTGCACATGTACTTTTGTAACATTTTTAACAATTCTTTCCACCTTTTATTCTCTCACATGGATTGTAATGAAAGATTTCAAAATTTCACCTTGCCTAACATTTTGTATTCACACAAATCACTTTTCAGCACTTCGATAAAAACTCTTTCAAAATTTTCTACCTATATACCAGCATTTGGATTTGTATAGTCTGCTTTTACATCTGCTGCCATAAATAAATACAACACTTCCAGGTAAGTAAGTACTCCTTCACTCTTTCTTACATCAGATTATTATCATATTATCAATTAATTCTATGCTCCTCTAGGTCAACAATTTCCCTCTCTACTGCAACAATTTTTATCTGCATGGCAACATGCTATTACCTTTAAGTTATTACCTTAAATTGAAAATATAAACAAATCACCATGCATCTACTTTTTTCTGGAACTTACTGCTCTGTTCCATCATTCTGATCTTTTCACAAAGAAAAACAAACCAAAGCAGTACTAAACTGCACTGAACCAAACTAAACTTAAACTAAACTAAATTAAACCATTCAAAGCAAAACAAAGCAAATAAAAAATTCCAATAAATCAATTAATTATGCTACTTTAACTTCTCTTCCAGGCCTTTTCCGTCAGGTTTTTTTATCTGCCTGTAACACAGAAAATTCTTTTCCACTCCTCACTCTGGGTTCCCTTTCTCAACTTTACAGTGCCCTCATACAAACTAGCCCTTAATAGCACTGACATTTATTATCATCTTTATATTTCTTTCTTTCTCAGTCTCTTAAGTTCTTTGCAGTCAATTTTAGTTTGTCTTAGTTGCTGACTACTTTTCCAATCACATATAAAAGAGCCTATAACATAGAAGCAATTCAGAAGATGGGTACTATTAAATCAAAATATATTCCTGATCATATAACTGCCATGTTTGAAATCCATTTAGGGATTGATGTTATTATACAATATAGTCCCCATACCTTTCTATGGGTATAAGACCTTTTTGAAGAAACATTCCCTTTATCAAATATTCTAATATTGTTTCCAAATTCCTGTGATTAATTCTTTACACTGCTGAGTTGCCAAAATAATGATTCCTATTCTGAACTTGCAAATCCACCTGATTAAATTTCTTACTTGGAAATCTTCTTACAATTGTAATTGTTCTTCATAGCTAGGCATTACCACTGTTAATCTTGAAACCCACTCTGGCATTAAGTATCTGCTTCCTTTATGAATATTTTTGTAATCTATGAAATATATCTAATTTTGTTCACTACTGTTTACCATAGTAAGTCCTTTAACTCATTATCATGTATATTTAAATAAGTATCCTGTAATTATAAACATTTACTTACACTCCATGTAATATATAATATACCAAAATTACTCAGTGTTTGATAGTTAATTATACTGGATACTTCTGAGGTATATCTATATGTCTAAACCTAAAGTGTTTGTAAATGTAAAAATCCAGGAGTACATATTCCCAGTAGTTGTGTAGAAAATACTGTTGGTTTTCTAATGTTTCCAGCTCCTGCACTCTATCATTGGTCACTGTGATCACACAGAGGCCACATATTTCACAAGAATTTACCCAAAGACTGAGCATGGCAGATATATTAATCAGAACTCCTGAGAGAAATGGGACCCAAGTAAGAGGTGACTTTGGATTTGTAGAAAGGAAGAAAAACAAGAGATGAAGGAAGGGGAGCAAGGGGAGGGGAAAGGGGATTAAAAAAGAGAATTAAGATGTGAAGATGTGACGTGGACATGTACCAACTCCCTGTGAGGAATGAAATCATTATCTACAGCAGACACATATTAATAGAAACAAAAACTTCATAAACGTCAAAGTAAAATAAAATTTTTAAAAAAGTAATTATTGATTAACCTGAAGACCTTTCACAGAAAATAAGATTTAATGCTCTCAAGAGATTGGAGAAACTTGATACTGTGACCCCTGAAATCCTGGAAAGAGGAAATGGCAAAAATAAGTGAAAAGAACACAACAGCTTCCCTGGGAAGGTGACAGAAGAAAAAAGTTAAGGAATCACACATACTGGAATGAACATATAAAGTCAGAAGATTGCATGTTCTATAGGAAAGATTAGACGACTCACTTTGAGAATGATCACGAGGTAAGAGACCTCAAAAATCACATAGACACCTTTCTCTTCAGAACAGGGCTGATGCTGACCTAAGACAGGAAGCTGCAGAGACGTACAATGGAGCCCCAGAATAACAGCAGTTAAGAGTCAGCACCATGTGGCTGGGAGGTTGTGTTGGCTGATATTCCTCATAAAGCCAAAGGGTAAGCTGTGGGACTTAACCAACAAGGATTTGTGAAGATGCTTTAGTGCATACCCTTCCTAGGGATGAAACAGTTTGCCATTTAATTTGTCATCATGTGGTGCACTGGTCTCCTTGAGTGATAGTGTGTTTAATATCTACACTTCAACATTAATACATATCACAACAGGTTGAATTTTCACAGTCATAAGGAAGAAACCAGCCTGAATACTTGGGAGTTTTCAACATACACCCGTTTTTAGGTTGGCTATTATGGCTGTTTAATTCACTGTTTAAATAGTGTCATTTTACCAGACAAAGATGGGAAAATTGCATTTAAAAATCCACTAGTGTATTGGTATCTTGAATTCATATTTAATGTGATAAGATGCTTAAAACCTCTCTTGATTTTAAATTTGAGGCTTTTTCTCTTACACTTATATCAAGATAATTATGATCATTTATTTGTTATATCTACACCTATCTATGTACAATATAAATCTAAAATCAAACTAATCATGAAAGGTGCTTTGAAGAATAAAACAGAATACATTTTAATATTTGTGTGACTATAAAGCATATTTTATTTGACTATAAATCATATTCAGCTAAGAATAAACTATAAGAATTCATTTATAAGACATTTATAGTAATTTCTTATTCAGTACAGTTTTGTAAATAAGTTGGTATCTAGTTAGATTTATCCATTTTTATTTCCATTTAATTTTAAATATTATTTTTCACTTGTTGATTTATTACTTAATAAAGTAATATACAACATTGTTCTATGTTCTTTTACCTTAATTTTTACTTTTAGTACATTTAATACAGTTTTTATTGTTATATGTTTAAAAACATATTCATTAATCATATTCCTGAATATTTTTCAAACTTTTGTATTTGTATAATTTGAAAAATTATTCAATATTATGAGACTATATAACCCTGTAACCAACACAGAGGACAAGAAGTAGAATATAGAATGGCTACTCTATTACTAAGTTCATTGGAATAAGTGTGACTTTTCAATGAACACTGGTGAGTAGTTTAAAAATTCAATTAAAAGAAGGGAGAGGAAAGAAAGTGGAGAGGAGAGGGAAGGGAGAAAGAAAGAAAGAGAGAGAGAAAGAAAAAAGAAAAGTTGATCTTTAATGAACCTACAAATAAAACAAATTGAGATATTAAATGCAAAATAAAATCACCTCTAAAAGATACAATTATATTTGCGTGACTTTGGAATAGAAATAGGTTAACTAGAAAAAATAGAGTACTACTGTAAAGAAATGATTGATACATAATAGATAAATTTTACAGTGCATTTCCATATTTTCCAGAACATGATACTTTTATTTACTGTTTCTCCCGTGTTTATAGTTCTATTTTCATTTCTTGTATTAAGCAAAGCGGGTATTTTCTTGTCTCTTTACATTATTATTTTGCATTTGTGTGGTAATTTTCTCTCATTTTTAATGGGTTTTAAGGTGATTCAGTAGTCTACAATGAGGACAATTTTTATTCTTAACCACATCTGAGCAAAAATTATTTATCTCTCTGTGCTACATTATAGAAAATTTTCTACAAAAAGTGTTAATTTTCTTTATACTTTCAAGACCTTCAGGTTCCTATGCAGGTGAAAGTGTGGTTTCAATTGGTCTACTTTGGAAAAGTGTATTTGAATCTCATTTTCTTGTGACATATGGCTTGGCATTTTCTTTCTCCATGGGAGACTTCCTTTGACAATGCAAAGGTGATCTTAGATACCGTATTAATCTTATGTGACAGTAATAACAAAATATCATATAGTGGGTGGCTTTGAGCAACTGAGATTCATTTTCTTCTAGTACTAGAAGCTGCATAACTGAATCAAGGTAGGAGTGGGTTTGATCTATTCTGTGGTTTCACTCCTGGGTTTTCAGACATATCCTTTTATGTTCACATGGCATTTTTCCTTTGTTTATGTCTATATCCAGATTTTGACTTTTTATAAGAACACCAGTCCTATTGCATGAGCATATACCCTAACTTTCTCATTATATTTAGTTCCATCTTTAAAGAGGCCATCACTCTATATGGTTGCATTTTAAGATGCTAAGACATAAAGATGCAGGGTTTTTTGGAGTAAATTATTCAGAATATCTCATTAATTTAAACATTATCTTTATGGAGTAGTGAGTCTAGGTTCTCATGTATATATTCTTCTCATTATCTGTAAATCCCTCACAAAAATGCACTAGCTTATCTCTACTTGTGGCATAAAATTAAAACAGGAGCATTAAATATTAAGATATATATTTCTATGTGACATGTTTATTACCTACTTCGGATTTAAGGTAATTTTTACAATTTATGTTCCTGAGACTTTACATTTTACTGCTCTTCAGAAGGATTTTATTCTTTACATAGCATTTGTGCACTTTTAATTGATAAGTTATGATAAACATGTATATAGAGACACATATTTATATTAGTGGGATATGTTAGGGGTTTGGAAAATTATTAAATCTCGAATTCTAACTTTATCAGTGGATTACTCCACTGACAAGTTTGAATGTTAATGGGCTCATTAGGAGGGGGGAGCTATCTAGATAAAGCATGTCATTGGAAGCATAGTATTGAAGGGTCTGTTTCTGCCTCTCACTCACAGTACCCCTTCCAGTGCTGCTTCTGGCCACCACTATGAGGTGAGCAACTTTGCTCTGCCAATCCCTTCTATCATGACTTTCTGTGTCCCCTCAGGTCCAAAGTATTGAAGCCAGGTGACCATGGACTGAACTCTCAGAAACCATGAGCCAAAGAAAGTCTTTCTACTTCTGAAGTTATTTTGTCAGGCATTCTGTAACAGCATTAGAAAGCTTATAGCACAGAATACGCACACACACACACACACACACACACACATATGTAATATCATTTTGCAGTATATTAATGAAAAAGTAGTAAGTTCCAAAATAATATAGTCAATATAAGACTATCAGTTATCTATGTATCTATATAAGCTTAGAGGAAAAGAACTTTCAAAAAGAAAAATATAAGGATTTTGATACTCTAAGTATTTAGTTGAGATTAAACCTGGAAGTTAATAGCAGGATATGAAATTCTCCTTATTCTCAATAATTTTTGAATCCATTTGAGCCATTAATCAGCATTTAAATGTTGGTTAATTTTTTACAACTATACTTGATGCACTAGGGATGTAGTTCAGTGCTATATCACTTGCCTAGCATGTAGAACATCCTAGGTATGAAACCCAATATTACAAAATAAATATAAATGAAAAGTGTAAATAAACTAAAATTTATTTTGTCAGAATATGCAACAAGTTACAAAAACGTTCCTGAATTCAATAATTCAAGATCTGTCATAGAGGAAACAATAAGTAGTAAAAGGAAATTTGTAAAAACAATGAAATTTATTCCTATTAAAAATATTCAGAATTTCCAAATATATGAAAAAGTCACCTATAAGTTATCCATATTTATAATTGTAAAATTCTACATAATTATTAAAACATTCTTTTTAATTAAAGTAGCATAAATAGAATGTTATGCATATAAGATTAATTAGGTTAATATATATTTTGAAATATGTATTCAAACATTTATATGCACAATCACTACACACATATATGTGTATAGTAATAATGAATATCAAAATATTGTGAACTAGTCTTATAGTAATATAATAGTGTGTCTGTTTTCTACAGCCTTAATAATTTTCTAATTATTATCTTTCTGATAATAAGTAGAAAAATTGGTATACAATTTGATGTGGCTATTTCCTCTTTTAAAAAATAAAATTTACAAACCATAGTGGCCTGGGATTTAGCTCAGTGGTTCTGCTGCCTGCCTCGCAAGCACAAGGTCCTGAGTTCAATTCTTGGTACCCAAAAAAAAGAAAAAAATTACAAACCATAGGTATTATAAACTAAATGAAATAATTTATTCTATTTACTCAATAGATAAATCACAAATAGGTTCATATTTTTGTCACTGTATCTCATAAAGTTCATTTAATTTCTACTATTTTAAAGTTTAGCACAATTTATTTGACTAGAACTATCTAATCTATAGACACAGAATTAACTAGGCAAGGCAAAGATAATACACACTAGTGACCTATTGCAGCAGACTTTATTCTATATTGGAAAAAATTATTACTTTTAACTTTGCTGTTTAATGTTGACTAAAAAATATTGGTTAGGGATCAGAATATCCATTAGTGGAGCTGAAGTTTTATCTATTCTATTTAACAGCCTCATAGGTAATGTTACCTTGAGTAGAATATATAGAGAAAAAAGAAAAGTTCATGGATCACAGTAAAATTGTGATGAATTGCTGCTGTGTCTTTGTCTTCCTCTTGAAATGTGTAGTTACTTCTCTCTGGCGGTTTCATTTTGCAGAGAAGCAAGCCACTTCCCGAGTTTTTTTAATGGTATTCAAAAATAACTCTTTTCTAGGAATTCAAAATGCCCCTGACAGCAAGAGGCAACCAAATACATTCAGTCAGATATGAATCAATTTTACATTTTCATGGAACAGTATGATATAGTTTTTAAAAAAAAATATTTTTCTACAGTACAGATACTTAGCTAGCAAGTAAGAATTAAACTATACTGGCTTTGAAAATATTGAAATACTCTATGATGTTTAGTAGTTACTGCCTCGAGAGTCACATAGGACATAATGGCAATCTGAAATCATTGCACAGAAGATCTTGGACCCTTTCCCGCTGTCTTAGGTACCATTTTAGATTTCAGCAAACACCTTGTTAATCCTGGGCACTTAATGGTCCTTGGGACCACTGCTTGCAGCACCGTGCTGGCCTTTTATGATGACCACTCATTTATTAGTGAGTATGTGATGCTGATTTTTAAATTATTTTAATCCAAAACTTTTTATATACTGTTACATAAAATAGTTTAAAATATGAGGTGTGAAAAAATTACACTGACTATTTAAATTAGACAATTTTTTTTGGTTTTTTTTGGTACTGGGGATCCAACTTGGGTCCTTGTGCTTGCGCAGCAGGCGGCGAAACCACTGAGCTAAATGCCCGGCCCTTATTTAAATTAAAATCAAATTATTACAAGAAAAACACATTGCTATTCATCTTTTTTTAAATAGGACCTCTCATTTTGAACACATTTATTCCGTCCTTCTTGCCACATTTTGAGTCAATTCTGAGAGTTCTTTTTAGCAATTTTTTTTTTTTTTTTTTTTTTTTTTTTAGTTGAACTGTGGTGGCTGCCTTGATGGCCCGAAGTGGTTCAAAATATTTCTTTGTGATCAATTGATTTAGGGGAAGAACCGGAAATCTCACAGTGCCAGACCCAGTTGCTTGGTGGATGAGTCCCCACTGTGGTGTTTTCACAAGCTTGCCTTTCTATTGGATGGCACTCAGTAGTAGGATTCACAGCATTTTTAATCACATCTTATAAAGACGCTCAAAAAAGAAGACTTCCACTACCTCTTCAGAAAGTGACAAGAATGATGAGGCAAGTGTTCCTGAAGCGAGAGTAAGTATTTTGAGGGACATTAACAGCTCTGTGTAATAATTTATCATTTTATTGTAGTTATCTGCTTTACTGTAGTAAGGTATTTGTATTTAAACAATCACCATGTCATTTGATTATGCCTCCTATGTTATGGATATTTTGAGGTTGCATAGTATAACTTATCTTGGGTTCATTTATATAAAAACTTTTTGGTGTCTTTAAATATCTATCTTCAAATTCTATTTGTTGCAAGTGGTTTTTGCCTCTTACCTTTGCCCATTGTGAATTCTCTTCTTGAATGCTCATAGTGAAGCATGTGCTATCCTTCCACTATTTCAATGTCTGTAAGAACCATCTGGCAATCTGTAGGCCTCCATAACTTACTTGGAATGACAGAATTTGAATTGCAGGCATATCGGTTGACAACCAGTTTTAGAAACACTAACTATTCTTAACTGAGAATTGAAATACCTGGCTGGCAAACACAGATACACAGAGGTTCACACATAGGAACCCTTGGCCTTTGCAGCCTGTACCACTCTGTTTTTCTGCCCTCTCACTGTCCTGGTCAACCCTCAGTGTGCAGTCGCAGGAACTAGCAACCTGAGTATGCCTGAGGAGGCTCTATCTTGACAGTTGCCTATCCAGAGCTTGACTCTTCAGATGGTGCTGCTAGAACTCTTTTACAATTTTCTTTGACTAATTTTTGTGTTCAATATTGCTCTGTCCTTAAATTTTTTTATTCTTAGAAAAATACAGTTTGAGAATGAAAAATACTGATGCCATTTATGAACTGCAAGTTAGCTGCATACACGATATTTTAAGTATCTAAAAAGAACTAGAAGCAAGAATGTTTTGGGTATTTGTAGGTGTGAATTTTAGCCCTTCACATATTTAGAAACACTAATCATCTAAAAAGAAAAGAAAATGCATTTATGATTAATAAGTATGTTTACAGTGAATAAATTAATGAAATACTGGATATCTGTGTACATGTCAGAATGCTAAAAGTGGTTGGTTAACTGTATTATTTATCATTAAGAACTCAACATGGATTTCAAAGTTTTCCTTGGAAAAATTTATATCTCCATATCCAATATGGATATTCAAAGGAATATTGATTTACTTAGACACTGGTAGTCACCATGTCTTTTTTCTAAATCAAAATTATAGATTACATCTAGAAAACTCTTCCAATTTCATGATGAATGAGGAATAGCTATTGTTCTGTTAAGTCAGATTATTGAAGTAAAAATCTAATTTGAAGGTGTTATTTTCTAAATTATTTTAATGGTTTTATACACTTGTAATTGTTATGAAATAAAACATTAAAATCTGATTTATCAATTGTGTCAGTGAGAGCTCACTAGAGAAACACTGAATGCAAGATGCGAATGTGTAAGAATTTACAAGATTGGCTTGCAGTGGCCCCCACGGAGTCAGGTGTGGAAAAATGCAAAAGGGGCCGTCTTTGCACTGGAGGTCTGAAGGATGCAGTCAAAGGGTTGGGGAGCTCACTGCAGTGCTCCAAGCAAGTCTGTATCAGGAGGCTGAACGGTCAGTGCTGGAAGCCAGGAGGTGATATCCAAAATGAAGGTGAAGGGCCGGGGATTTAGCTCAGTGGTTCCAGTGCCTGCCTTGCAAGTGCGATGTCCCGAGTTTGATCCCCGGTACCAAAAAAAAAAAAAAAAAAAATGGAGGTGAAGACTGGAGTCTGGAGCTCCTCTGAAGAAACAGAAGAGAGCCTTTCTTCTTCATTTCTCTTTCACATCATGCGAGAGACAAGTCTCCCGGGGTGGTAAATCCCCTCAGCCACTTCCGGCACTGTGCTGATCCAATTTACTTGGACGTTTCTTACTCAATTTTACCCAGTTAACTATCATATCAATAAAGGAGGAAAAAAGTCTGTAGAAAATGTGGAAATCCAAGAAAATGATAATTCTCATCATAGTATTTTAATACTCTGGAGCTACAGAAAAAATACATATGCATTGAACGATTGAAGATCAATTAAAAGGTAAGTAGAGGAGTTTGTATGCCTATAGTAATGTAGTTAGATAAGATGTGATTACAAACTAGTATAAATGTGGTATAAAACTAGAAACTTGATGTTATTATCCTTTTATAAGACTTTGAATGTGCACATACATAAGGATGTCAACAAAAAACAGCCTTTGCTCTTCCAACATATTTATCATCAGGTATTATTTCATTCCAAAATTTTAGCATAAAAATCCCACTGATCCAATTTCCAAGGGGTGATTGCAAGTAAAGTAGTACTCAGTTATAGGGAAGAGCTAAAGAAAATCAAATGAGTAACTTCCTCTCCATT
Source organism: Heterocephalus glaber (assembly GCF_000247695.1). Next base: position 5,014,355 of record NW_004624873.1, read on the forward strand.
TTGCTGACATTTGCTTTTCTTTGTCATCTGGATAAAATGAACATAAAGTACACTTAGAATAGAAATGACTTCTTCCACGTTTATTTCCATATTTGAAGTAGAACTGGTCTTGACAGAAGACTTATCCTGAGTATAGTTATTTGGATAAAGAGACACTACTGTCAACTATCACTAAGATTATGGTCAAATTCAAGAAGTCCTAGAATTTAGACCATCCACATCAGCCCTCAGATATGTCAGGAAAGATTTAGCCACAGGAGTAGAGGTGGTGCATTAATGTAGCAAGCTGTAATAGTTTCTGACCAATTGATTTATATTTGTGATTGGAGCTAGAGATATAAGACACATCCAGGTGATCAAGGGTCATAAATTTTAGAATGTGAAGTCAGATTTCACTATCATATTAGTGATAGAAATTGACTGAATGACTTTGATAGGAAGAGATAAATAAGAAAGGGGAAAGTCAGAAAACTAATCCAAAGGAAATATGACTAGGGTGGGAAGACATTGGAAGTGAGAAGCATGGTTATCATAACACTCTCAGTATCTTTCTCTTTTTTTTTTAGTGTATTTAACATATATTTTTATTTCTTCACCCCTTTTCTATGCAGTTGAATATCTGAACCCACTTTTATGTTTATGTATCTTTGATTCTAATTACTTCTTGTCCCCTTGAAAAATAACATATTATCTGACTAAACACCATGGAAAATAACTCTTAATCAAAAATGTATTTCTTTGTTTCTGTATGTAATAAGCTATATGTAGATATATTAGAAAGTCACTCAACAGTTAAACAAAAATAATTTGTTAAGAACTTGGCCACTAATAAGCTTCTATAATAGTAGAAAATTGAACAAAACCAAAATAGCTAAAAGTTACACATGCCCCACTAACTAGATAAAGCTTTATATTTTGGAGTCTGTCTTCATCAATTTCTGTGTATTTGTTGAGACATACTGAAGTGGTCCAAAATAAATATTATGAATGAGTATATAATGAACAAAAAGTCTATATATTTAAATAATAACAAAATATTTCCAGGACAGATCATATGTAACAAAGTTATCTAAAACACAAACTTTAGTTCCTGAAATTTTGGCTCATATGAATTCTAGAATATTTACTTGAGTTATCTTACAATATGAAATAGTTACACTATATTTTTCTCTTTATAAGATATTATATATAAATCAATTATCATTGCTTTATGGCTAAGCTTTTGTTCAAATTCAGAATTGCTACCTCTTTCTAAATCTCTAGAAACAGAACTAAAAGGTAAATATAATGCATATATTTCATGAGTTTTCCTAATTGTCAGGCAAAGAAAGTTTACACAAATCTTCTCTTCTACTCAGATTCTCCAGAAATTTTTTACCTTTAAAAGTTTATAATAATAATTGTTATTTTATCTGTGGATTATAGTTAAAACAAGCACCTTTATACATAAAAAAAACCCCTAAGAATTGGTGAGCAGTATAATACCATAAATATCATTAATTGAATTAATTTCTAATGCATACTTTATTATATCTCAGTGTTGTGATTATTTCATTTTTATTAATCTCATTAAATTAGGGTAATTTTATGTCAGATTGATGACCAAACAATACTTAAAATGGTTTTCTCAATTTTCTGTTGTCTTTTATCCTCATTTTGGTGTTATTGTATCCATTCCCACTTTGTTTGGATTTTCTTTCCACTTCTTTCACAGAAGAAAAGAAACAAGAAAAAACTTACATACTTTTACCTCTGAATTTTTGAAATCACAGAAAGAGCATGCCATAAGGTACTATTGAGTAATATTTTGAATCTGTTATATTTATTATAGTCAATTTTACCTCTTTGCTTATCTATCCTGAGAACATGTAAGCATACATTTGTGTGTATGTGAGCTTAGTCTGATTATTTTCTCATGTAACACATTTGATAGTGGAAAAGGAATAATCCTTGTTTTTGTAACTTGCTTTTGTAATAACAGTGTGTAGGAAATATTTTTAATTCTCCATAAATACCTGCTGAATAAGGAGTCTATGCAAAGGGAAGTTCTGCCAAATGACAAAAGTTCCACCAGAGAGCAAGTCAAGGTCACCGGAAGATCCTGGGGGAAGTGTGTCTGGGAAAGACAGAAACTCAGCCCAGGGGACCAATTCATCCTGGTTACACTATTTTTATAATGAATAAATTAATAAAAACTGCAACTCCTTTAAAGAGATTTTATGTTAATTTGGAAAGCTTCGTTAAAACATTATAGATATTTTTAATATTTACTGTAGCAGAAAGAGATTTTTCCGAATCTTTTCATGTGAACCTTGCACCCTTTGAATTGGTGTTCAGTGACTCTGTGAGTTGCAAGAACAATAGGGTTGCAATGAAGCCTTACAGCATATCAGGGATTACCAGGACACTTAGCATGCATTTCCCCCCGTTTGAATTAATGTTCAATAATGTAGAAGCATACGTCATCTATGAACTTCAATAATACATCTTCATCTTCTATCTACTACATCCATGTAATGAGTTTTGGCATTTTAGCTCTCCTTCTGAAGAGGATAGGCATAAAAATTGTTACTACCCTGAACATAATAATTACTGCAAGGAAAAGGAACTTAGCCTTGTATTCAAAACGGGTGTTTTTTATAATGTATTAAACATATTTTAATAATGAGTAATCAAAAATAACTAAACTTCATAAAGAATAAATATTCTTCAGGTGAATTATATATGTGAATATGTACATTTAATAATACATATTAAAGTATATATTTATATTAATAAAGTATATATGGTATTGCTCATGTGCTTATATCTATATTTTGTTACTGGCTTCAGAAGATAAAATTAGGCTTCCATAGGGAGTTGCTCAGAGGTTCTAAAAAGATAAAATGATATTAGGTAACCAGCTTATGTAATACACATCAAAAATATTATAATACATATTATACTCTGCACAGAATTATCTAATTCATTATTTTTTGCCCCCACCCTTTATTATAATTTAACCTCACCAATCATGTGATGGACATAAATGAATGAGAATTGTACAATTTTCTTTAGAATTGTTGGTGTCATATATGAGATAAATAAAACCAATATCATTGTCTTTTTATTTCTGTAATGTTATTAAAATTTTGAATAAAGTTATTTAAAATTAATTTGAATTCATTAATTAAATATCAATTTACTGTTAAATAATAATATATATCATCTAAAACTCATAAATACTAATACTATGTATAGTCTATACATATTGTGTACGTCAGAGTTAAGGATATGTAACATGAAACTCTAGATTGTCTACCTATCCTTGTTTAAAATTTGTACAGTAAATATCTTAAAGTAAAAGGAAACTATGTACATTACATAATATAAAGTATGTTTACTCTAATTTTCACAAGAAATAATTATAGTCAAGTAAGGAGTGAATGAAGAAACGGGAAAATGTCTAATTCTCAGAGCAGAATTATTCATCAAAGTAATGAGGAATAAGAATTTTCTATATTTTAGGCCCTAGAAAACAGATAGCATTATGGCTTTGTAAATGAATCATCAAAAATTAGAGGTATCCGGGCCGGGGATTTAGTTCAGTGGTTTCGCTGCCTGCTATGCAAGTGCAAGACCCGAGTTTGATCCCCAGTACAAAAACAAAAACAAAAACAAAAACAAAAACAAACTAGAGGTATCCATTGTTAAAAACAATTATTAAGATTAAGACTTAGGTCATTGATTATGACTAGTAGTTTCAAAGACCCAGTATGAACTTAAAACTCGTGTTGTTAAAAAGAAATACACCTGGTGTTTATTAAAAATGCCAAGACTCTATTCAGTGCTATTGCAATAGGGATCAGTACTGTTTTTGAGCAGTCGATGAGGATTTGGTGTTGGGAAAGGTCAATGTAATTAAGCCAGCAGATTTTTCTAATAGTCCTTTATTAAATTTATGGTCCTTCACTTTCACAGAAACTTAGACACAGTGCCCTATGAGTTTTAGTGATTGTATATCAAGGGGATGGCTTCCTGAATGTCAGAAAAATGTCCTCGCGTTTTAGAAGATTTATATCTCAAAAGAACAGAGAAAGAATTATGTTTTATAAAGTAAATGCTTAAAAAAGTGAGTTTGAAGACTTAAGAAATAATATTGAACCTGAAGTCATCTTTATTATTGCCTAAAACATGACATCATCATGTCAGTTTTGTAATTACACACTAACATATAAAAGAAAGAATTATTACACAGAATATTGTAGATAGGTAGATCATGTGGACTAAAATACTGCCAAGAAATTGCAGCTTTATTTTTGGATTTGGGGCCAATCAGTCCCCCCCAAGTGACCACCCTGGATTCTTGCTGCAATGTTTCAGAGTTGAGTATGCATATGTATTATTACAAGTATTCTCAAATTGAAAAAACAGTGAACCAAGTCAATAAGAAATGATTACTTCTAATGTTTATAATCCCACCCCTAGCTTTCACTCAGTAGAATTGGTCTTTGTACTAGCCATTGTCACAAAATTGTCCACTGGCACATTTCTACATTGGATTCTCCAATTAATGAATCCAGTTACAAGGTTGTGTCCTTTTCAGGGTCACAATAAACAAAACCTCCACACAGGGCATTTACACACTACAATATGGGTTGGTGCCAGAGCTAATTATATTCTCAGACAAGAAGCTGACAACATAATTAGCATGAAGAAAAAACATTGCATTGTTGTATACTTTCATTTTACCTAGTGTTATTAATAGTTCTATTAAAAGAACAGAAAAGAGAGGTTATAATATTTGTTCTCATGGTAACTCTCTCTAAATATATAAAGGCAGTGATTAGTCATTTTTTTTCATTTAATATTCAGTGTGTTCACTTGCCAAAGCACAAAGGCCAGAAAAGAAATTAACTTTTGCTCTTGGTTTGATAGGAATAAAACTAAAATAAGAACCAGCTAGCATTAATACTGTTAAATTGAAGCTGCTGGGAAGACAGATGAAGGCTTTAAAATAACCCCAGATGGTTACTAGTATATCCTTCTCAAAACAAAAATTCCAGCCCGTTTATTCAAAGATCATTAGTTCCCTTATTCGACAATTTGGGATTTTACATCTCATAATGTGAGAAATGCACTGTGTTATCTAACAGAGTGTGTGACCCTGGGCTAATTAAAATGCTCACATGAACAGGGCAGGGTGAAGCAGTGCTGCTTCATTACAAGTGGTAGTTGCTCCCTGGAGACAGATGCATCAAAAGCTTCCTGGAGGTGGTCCAAGGCATCAGTCAAACGCAATGTGCTTCCCAGACAGCAAGGCTACTACATGGCATCACAGCACTGGGAGCTGTTTGATCTGAGTGTGGCTTTTAATTTGCTTTTCAGATCAGTGCAGCAGAAAGACCTCAGAGGAAACTGAACAAACCCACAGAAACTGAATGTGACCATTGGGGGTGATAGGCCAAACATGGGGACATGGGGCTGTCAGGTGGGAGGTGGACATTTGTACTGTTTTTGATATTCTTTTAAGCAGGGAGTGACAGGTTAATTTAGAAAAGGGAGGGAAAAGTGTGGACTCTCCCCTAGTGTTGTGATGCCTGCTTCTTGACATCTTCTCCTCCTTCATGAGTTTCATTTCTGCCCCTGGATTACACACTAAGTGGAAACCAACATTCAAGCAGAAGCAAATCCACACAATCAACAATTACAGGGCAGTGAAGCCTCCAGACAAACAGCCTGAACACCCTTATGATGTTACAGCTGTAGCATTCTCATCAATAAAATCAGCCAAACTTTGTGGAAGGTTAAACATTTCAGAATTATTTGTAAAAGCCAACAATGGCACTTACAAACATCAATAAAATGGTAGAGGATAAATATAAAACACTCATATTTTATATATGCACATATATCTTTATAGCTGCAACATATGTAATATAAAATGTTCACATAATAACAAAGGAGTTTAACAAATAAAGAAGTAAAAAGATATACTAATATTGCACATGTACGTTTATGCATAGTGTAGTAAGGCAAAGTATAAGTTCTGTTTCTTTATATTAGATGTATAATATAGTATACACATAGTTGATGTTACACATTTATATATTGTGAATATAACCTGATACCTACCTACATATCTATTTATATATGCATACATACATACACACACAAATCAATTTGCCACAAGGTACACTGATAAGTTAGTAAGAAAGAGGTTTTAAAAATGAGATTGAAAGTATTTTTTGTATGTGTGCCACTATAGTATACAGTTCTATAGTGATACAGAAAGAAGAGAAACACGAACACAGACATTTTTCTATATATTGTAGATTAATTTTAGTTTTCAAAAATATAGATTTCATATGTTAATGAAAAATATACAAAAGACAAGAAAATAAGGAAAAAGCGGTGGATTTGTCTCTTCTGGCGAACAAGCATATAAAAGGCCTTAATTACTCTAAATTATCCAGTAGAGTTTAATTCTCCTATCCTAGTCTCCATTTCATTTAGTGATGTTTTTTCAGTTAAATGGTACTTAGAGTTTTCCTTGAACTGTACTTTTTATCAAGAAGCATAGTAAATAGGTTAATGCAAAAAGTTATGTGTTTCCCAACAAAAAAAGCTATACATTAAATTTCACTTAAAATTATCCACAAACATTCTATAGACCTTTAATGTTTACCAAAACCTCTGTATTGAGTGAGGGGTCTTTCCTCAGTACAAATGCAAACTCCTTCTTGCATGCTTCGGACATAGTTTTGGTAACCAATTATTTTTCTCAAAGTTGAGAGAGAATTTTTGCAAAAATTTAAACTCACAATCCTTTAATGATTTTATAACCTTCCTCACTCAATCACCTCCCGTATATGACTCACATATCTTGACAGTAATTACCCTGACTCATCTTTATTATTTCCAAAGCATTTGATTTTCTTAATAGAATCACATTTTATAATGATTTTCATGTTTACTTAATTTAATGATTTATATAATTGGAAGGAGTAGTAAAATTAGTTTAAACAG